>JAGDYQ010000236.1:0-259401 GCA_021962125.1 Bulinus truncatus
GCTGACGTAGGAAGATCAACCCCATTAGCTATCAACATTCCGTTTGGCTGTTTGAGTAAGAAGCAATGTATTTCGGTTGTTTTTTTTCATACGCTTTTAATTAACTTCAAAATCGTTCTATGTCTCTGCGAGAAGTAAACAGGGCGATTGCATTAGACTCCACCTCACTCACCAGTCACTATAATCGGGTTTGAAAATATAGTTTCATGTGAAATCTGATACTAATAAACTCTGACAGGCACTTCGTATATGACACTCCAACGTTATAATGGTAGAATATCATGAAAAAATTACTAAAAAAATATGTTTGTATCAGAATGTACCCTTTAGTTTTTATCAAAGTCTGTTTTTAGAAAAATTAAAAAATTCTTGCTTTTTAGATTTGTTTGTCATAGGTTTTTCTGGGTTTTCACTTTTATTATAATGTTTTATTTCATATTGGGATACATGGGGCACTCATAGTTATCGATACAGGAATAGCAGTATGGCCAGAAAGTATTTTTGTAACATTTGAAGAAATTTCAAAGATGAGTTTTTGATTCCATAGAAAATGAATAAAAAATTATGACAAATAAAATAAATCATTTTCTATTAAACTGCTTTTAGCTTATTTAAAAAAATTCGTAATATAATAATGTTAATAACATTAGCTGTTCCATACTGTCTCAATACTGTGTCAATACTGTCTTAATACTAATTTCAATACTGTCTCTCCAATATTACCCTCAATATGTCCCCCAATACTACCTCCCAATACTGTCTCAATATTACCTCAATACTGGTTCCACACTGTTTCAAATACTGTCTCCCAATACTACCTCACAATACTATTTCAATACTACCTCAATACTGTCTCAATACTGTCTCAAAAACTGTCTCAATACTGTCTCAATACTGTCTCAAAACTATCTCCCATTGTCTCTAATACTAATTTCAATATTGCCTCAATAATTGTCTCAATAGATGCTCATTCCATGACCCACACTTGGTTCCAATACTTTACCAATACTGTCTAAATGCTGTCTCAATACTGTCTCAAAAATCAATACTTTCGTCTCACACTCACCCCCAATAATTTCGCACATTCTGTCTCAATACTACCTCAATACCGTCTCAATACTACCTCAATACTCCCTCAATACGGTCTCAATACTACCTGTAATACTCTCTCAATACTTCATTCTCATATCACTACCTCAATACTACCTCAATACTGACTCAATACTTACTCACAATACTGTCTCTGATACAATCTCAATACTACCTCACATATTGCCTCAATACTCATCTCAATACATTTAATTAGATCTCTGTCTGCATTTTTAAAAAATGAAATAATTTATCCTTTTAGGATGTTGTAAGAAAAAAGAAACAACAACTAGTAGTTTTTTAATTATTTTGGTAACAAAAAAAATATTTTGGAAAATATGTATTAAAGCTGAATACAGAGGCGTACCCCTAGGGTGGGGGAGAGGGGTCCAAACTCTGGGAGCCGCCGGGCCCCAGCTTGTGGAGCCCCCAACATTATTTTTTTACGATTAAATATTAAGTACATAATCTCATGTCATGGTATCGAACGTGTCAGAATGCAGGGGCCTCGAAAGAGGCCCAAGCCCCCAGGTCCCCAAATCACTAGGTTTGGCACTGACTTTACAATAATCTAATCAAGGGTGCATGACTTCTATTAGACAAAATGAATCACAAGAAATCCGTGGAAATAGAAAGAAAAATAACAGTGCATATTGCTTTAGTTCGTCAACATAAGAGAATGAAAAGTCCAACAATGCAAAATGTAGCAAGAGCACATATGATTAATGGAAAAAAACATTAAAATGCATAGTTGAGGGATATTAAATGTAATTTGTGAAAATTGCAATGCTAAACATTTTTTAAAAGAAATGCCATCTGATGGTAATTGTACACAATGCTGCCGAAAAGGTAAAGTTCATACACCGCACGATATGAAAACTACCCGAGGGAACAAAAAAAAACTATTTTAACGTTAGTGAATCTATCAGTAAGCAGACAATAGTTTGAGTTGCCGTTCATCACTCGCTCACAACGAATTTTTGTGGTTGTCAAAGCTGAGGAGCCCCGTGAGGCGTGGAAAATTCTAAAGCAGGGACCAGCCCAATAGCGGGGGGGGGGGGAGACAGGAAATAAATGTTACTAAGTAGAGCAAACAAGCTGAGGGTGCCAGAAATAACGTTAGGGGCTTGCAGCTGAGTTTAATTGTATTGAAAAACGGACGAGCCTTGCTGTTCAAAAAATGGCAGTCTGTTATCTATTGTGATTATGTATTCAGATATATTGGGAAGGCTATTTTGCTTTTGTGTCCACATTATTTCAATTTTTTTTTATAAAAAATAGAAAATTCCACCCGTCCTTCGACGGTTTTAAATACTTGTATATATATATATATATATATATATATATATATATATATATATATATATATATATATATATAAGAAACTACATAAGTTCTATATAAATAAAGTTCTCAGCTACCCAGATTATTTTATGTTTATATTAAAACATGCTTTAACTAATTTTTAAGTAACAAAATAAGACTATGTTACTAAGATCTACAGTGGGCTACTTGTAGATCCAAAATAATCAAATAATGTCTATTATAATACATTTAAAATATTTCATTTATGCTAGATACCCATGTTTCATTTCCTCTCAGGTATACAATGGATTTGAAAACAATATCCTTTAGGCTGTTTAAAGAAAAGCAAAACAACCAATTAGATTGTTCATTTCGTTCATAACATACACAATAGATCTCAAAGCTGAACAATAGCCCATCTCTATGCAATGATGTAGCAGGGTATCGCCAGTCTAAATAAATATTTTCCGTTTTAATTCTGTCTGTCTGCAATTTTCTTTTTCCAGAATGGCTACGCTTATGCAGAATATTGTTACACTTATTACAGCAATATGACGTCATGGGACGAGGCTTTTAGATTCTGTAGAGATAGGAATGGCAACTTGGCTACTGTTACAAACAGGTGGGATTTCAATGGCGTTATTTATATCTATATATTTGAGGGGACAGATAGTTGTGCGGTGAAGCGCTTGATTGTCGACCTTAGGGTTCTATCTCCTGTGAGTGTATTTCACGTCATGGTTAAAGTACCTGCGCTATCTTCCGTGGCTCCCTCACATGGCCCATTGCTTCTATCGTTTAAGGTGGCTAATGGTAAATAACCGTCCCATTAGTGGTTTATGGGAACTAAGAGATTTCATCGAATCGTTGCAATGAACTTCACACACATACGCACACACGCACGCATGCAGACGAACATACAAACACATACAAATGCACGCACATTTATATGCAACTTATTTAATTTTTTTTTTTAATTTCTATACCTCACGGGCACTCGTCCCAAATAATTTGTCCTGTTCAATGATTTTATTAAAAGCTTAACCCCAGACGAGGGTAGCCAGTCTATTGTTTTGTTCATCAGCCGACCACGCCCCCTAGTATCGCGTTATGACAATAAGTCAATTTAATCGCGAGCTAACGTATGAGGGGAACCTGAGGATATACATTCTCACCCTATGGGGTACAGTCACGGAAAAGGCCGAGAACTGCTGAGACAAACTAAACAATTTGATAAACATATTTATTTTGTCATGAAATTATACTCCTGGTTTGTAAAGAAACATTCATTCTGTCAACAGTGTTGTAAATGATTTCGTAAGCTCAGTTTCTGGTGGCGATAGAAATTCTCCTTTCTGGATCGGATTGTCTCTAAAGAGACATAATAGAATTTGGTCAAGTGGAATATCACCAAATGAGGAATTTTGGGATAAAGATTTTACAGGTAATTAGATTTTTTCTTGTAGCTTTAGACAGAAAAAATATTACTGCTTTAACGGATACAGTATAGTTGTTACAGTTAAAAAAAAATTATCTTGTTGAAACATGATCCATTATATGCGCACAATATTACAATTGTGGGACGGATGGACGAGTGGTCTAGTTACTGGACTGTCGATATAAGAGTCTTGTGTACGACACACATAGGGAAATTTGTTTCGAAGTCGTCCCACAAGTCCACCCAGCTTTAAATGGTTACTTGACTTTAGATGGCAAAGTAAAGGTGGCTGGACGTTGTGCTAAAAACACAATCCATTCATATACCGAGGTTATAGAAACAGTTGAATTCTTCACTTCATCTGCCACGATGGCCCATTATGACTAAGGGAACTTTACTTACATTACAATTACCACGTGTGGCTAACACAATCACATGCTAAACGTAGTTTCATGTATGTTGATACTTATTGTTAGTGTTGTTTTAGTCACAGGTCATATTTTAGTTTCAGTTTTTATTTCGTTTTTTCTGTAATAATTTTAGTTTTCGTCTAGTTTTAGTCTTTCTGCTAAATTTAGTTTTAGTTTTAGTTCTCGTTGACGAAAAGTCAACATTTTCGTTAACGAAGGTTTTAGTTTTAGTTTTCGTGAACGAAGGCAACACTATATTTTAGTTTCAGTCTTTATTTCGTTTTTTCTGTAATAATTTCAGTTTTCGTCTAGTTTTAGTCTTGCTGCTAATTTTAGTTTTAGTTTTAGTTCTCGTTGACGAAAAGTCAACATTTTCGTCAACGAAGGTTTTAGTTTTAGTTTTCGTCAACGAAAACAACACTGCTTATTGTTTGGAAAAAAAAATCTGAGCTAATTTAGCTTCGAGAAAAACATGTGCAGCTGTTGAGCTAGAAAACAGACGTTTTTTATACCATTGAAGATTATATGTCAAAACTGTTTTCCGCTGGAAAATACATTCCCTATCATGATGTCAAGTGACAACAGTTGAATTGGCCATACTATGGATGGTCGAATGATGTTGTTGTTTAAGGATGGTCCACAGTCTCCTAATTTCAAGAATGGACCTGATCAGGTCAAAGCAAACTATGTCAAAGTTTTTTGTCCAAGTCAATTCACTTGCACCTGTCTCATGGTAAGGGTTTGATGGCTTGATTATTGCTGCATCGCAAATCTTCCCTTTTTTTCACACAGATGGGAAATGCACATTATAACTATGATGAGAATCTTCCTTTTCCAAGATGGTAGTAGAAATATATTAAATTTACCCCTTAAGACTAATGACCATATCACAACTCCTCATGTAATTAATCCATACTCAAACATTAGTAAAGTAGTATTGAATTATACTTATATCCCTTCCAGGCAACGATGACGGGTGTACCGCTATCAAGTAAAAAGTTCAACTTTGGCAGCTTCAAGACTGCAGAAATTTACTGCCTTTTGTCTGTGAAACTGTTCGCGAGGGGTTTACAACGTCAGCAGTGCCAACGGCTACAACATTTTCAGCTTCAAAGTTTGCCGATTGCCCACCAACCTGGATACAGAATAATGGAATGTGCTATAATGTAAGGGGAAAAAGTATTGCATTCATTAATTAAAAGATGTCGTCTTAAAACTGGGCCGATAACATCATTTATTCTTTAAAGATTGAAACTAAATATAAATAAACGTTACAGATTTTATGGTAAGGAGTTCAGTCAGTAGTAATATACAGTGTTTCATACAGTCAACCTATTGTCAGTAAGTAGTAATATACAGTGTTTCATACAGTCAACCTATTGTCAGTAAGTAGTAAAATACAGTGTTTCATAAGTCAACCTATTGTCAGTAAGTAGTAATATACAGTGTTTCATACAGCCGACCTATTGTCAGTAAGTAGTAAAATACAGTGTTTCATAAGTCAACCTATTGTCAGTAAGTAGTAATATACAGTGTTTGATACAGTCAACCTATTGTCAGTAAGTAGTAATATACAGTGTTTCATACAGTCAACCCTGTTATCGCTACAAATATAATAAATCTATATAATTGGACTTTGTATGTTAATGACATGGGTGAACTATGACCCGCAGGCCTATTAATACAACTCCAGACTGTTTGATTGGAACCTTCTTAAAAGACCCTATGTAGCCCACTCCTAGAATAGGTTAGTCAATAACTGAGATACTATAATCATATCATTATACTATTAATGATGTGATGTGGTCGTTGGAGTAAAGCATGGATATATCAACAGACATATCTAATACATAATCGGCTAGCCGGTGTACGTACGTGTGTATAACTTCCTCGGCTAAAAAAGGACTGAGGAATTTGTAAAGATGGTCAAAGGGATACAACTCAACTATAATGAGTCATTCGCCGGTTCGGATACCGGGCCTTTGATCTAGTTTCTCCATAATTGCCTATCCTGCGTTGCTGTCTATAGTTCATTCATTGGTAGCACTGTCTATGTAGCGGTAAAAATACGGTATACAATTGTCCAAAGCTATAAAGATTTATCATCAAATAAGGCAAAAAAAAAATAACACATTATATAGAAGTTTAATCTTGATCCTGACTTTTTGGGGATGCCTAGAAGGACGATGTTAAAATTGGAACGAACCACGGGGTTACAGGGGCATCTAGTCACCGTTAATTTTAAAAATATAATTATCAATGTTTTGAACTATTATTACTCTAAGACCACCCCCTCTCTAATGACTTTTCAAATTCAACCGATTGATTATTGTGTTTTTCATATAATACGAACTCATTGTTTTGTTCCTTAGGTCTTTAAGTCTGTAAAAACCTGGCATAAAGCGCGAAGCAAGTGCATGTCATTAGGAGGAGATTTACCGAGTATTCATGACGACTCTACAAACACCTTCATCGCTAGCTTGGTGTAAGTACTTAACTGAGACATCCACAGAATATATATATATATATATATATATATATATATATATATATATATATATATATATATATATATATAAATATTAAACACAATTCACATTCTCGTCTTGTTCACTATTTCTGACTGCAGCCATTCTTATTATTATTACTTTCGAACTCAATGATATTGGGACATAGTTTTTCGAGCGTCTCCTAATACACAATTGACAACAACGTTTAATGAAGAGATTGCTAATCATGTTATTGTTTTTAAAGGCCCGATAAAAAATTATATTGACATTCAGTTTTTTTTTTTAAGTAAAGTTCCCTTAGCCCTAACGGGCCATTGGGGCAGATGAAGTGTAGAATTCATCTGTTTCTATAACCTCGGCATGTAAAGGGATTGTGTGGTTAGCACAACGCCCAGCCGCCTTTACTACCCCAACGTAAGTCAGGTACCCATTTAAAGCTGTGTGGACTGTGCAAAAATTCCATGGGCCTCACCAAGGATCGAACCCAGAACTTTCAGATCTACAGTCGAGTATCTAAACCACTCGGCCATCTGTCTCATTCAGTTTTTTATTACTAACTTATTTTTTTTTTGCTAATAGCGTTGTTCATTCTGTTCCACACACACACACACACACACACATACCCGGGTTTAAAATAAGGTTTTCTGTTTACCTTTTGTTTTCTCCCTACCCCCCTCTCGCTCTTCCTCTCTCCCTTCCTACCCCCTCTCTCCCTTTCTCTTTCCCTTCCTCCCTCACTCCCTCCCTCTACCTTCTTCCCTAACTCTCCCATCTCCCTCTCTCCCTGCCTCCCTTTCTCTCTCCCTCCCTCTACCTCCTTCCCTAACTCTCCCATCTCCCTCTCTCCCTGCCTCCCTTTCTCCCTCCCTACTCTCACCCCCTGTCACCCTTCCTCCCTTCCTCCTCCACTCTCTCTCTCTCCCTTCCTGCCCCCTCTCTCTCTCTTTCTCATCCTCTCTCTCCCTCTCTCCTTCCATCCCCTTTCTCTCCCTACCCCTCCCTCCCTCTCGCGTCTCCCTCTCTCTCCCTCCCTCCTCTCTCCCCCTCTTGCTCTCTCTCCCTCCCCTCCCTTCCCCTCCCTCTCCCTTTCTCCCTCTCTCTTTATCTCTCTCCCTCCCTCTCTTCCATCCTCTCTCACTCCCTCCCTCCGATTCCGGTTCCGGTTAAAATGTGTCGGATTTAAACCGGATTTCTTTGTTGTTTGAAATTTGTAAGAAATTATTTTAGCGCAACATAATTTTGAAATATTTAGCGCTATACAATTAAATTAAAACAATAACTTCCTTTGCTTTTTTTAAAACTAGGCCTACAATAACGTCGATCGCTTTTAGTTCTGTATCTAAGTAAAAATATATTGAAAAGGAAGATTTGAATCGTATATGTTATATTTTTACCTTAACTTCCGCTACTTTTGATTCCGTGTTTTCTTTATACTATATTTAGCTATAAAAGTTTAACTTGTTTTAGAGCAGACAACTATCTATTTTGGGTGTTTACAGTTTAAAAATAGGTCAATAATTTACTTTTCTGCATTTTTTTTAATTTAGTGGAATTTGTCACGATTTGGATAAAATTCCTCGCATATTTAGATAAATATCTTGAAGATACATTTTTAATTGAACATTAAAGTGATATTGATTTAGATTTAAAATGCATATATTTGCGTTTTATGGGAAATAGTCAGATAATGAGTTAAAGGAAAGTATGAATGAAATAACGAGGTTCGGTGACGTCACTATGGAAAACTAAAGAAAAATAAACTATCTGGTGGTGCCACAGTATATATATATATATATATATATTGGAATTCATTTATTAAAAACATGTTTATTATACTTTCTAAGATATGTCACCTATTTCTTTGTTTGTAATAGAAATCAAGGTAAATTAAGAACAGCTTTATTAAAATATTTTGTTTAAAACAAAGAACTTGTTATTTTGACAGAGTTATCTTTCTTAACTCAAGATTGGGGAAGGGGTTTTAGTCACAGTCATCAAGATCTAAATGGTTAATACTGTTTTTTTTGCTATCTAGAACTTAAAAACTCAATTTTTATTCTATTTTTCATTCTTATATCTTTTTTTTTATGTTAGGCGAGAACTTACAACTTCGTTCGGAAGAGTTACTATTTAACTTGGTAAAATCCGGTTCTTGATCCGATTCCGGCAGGATTCAAATATTATATCCGATTCCGGTTCCGATTCCTGCAGGATCTAAAAACTACAATCCGGTACAGCCCTAATATATATTTATCATTCTGGCTTCACACTTCTTTTAAAATCTTTCTTTATTCCTTTACCTTCCTCAAACTGTACAAATCAGGGAGCATGAAAAAACATCAACAATTCTTTGCAGCATACAGGCACGAAACAGCACCAGCGCGCAAGTTCTATTCGGCTTTGTTAGTAGGAAAATTTAAAAATGTAAAATGTATCATCGGGAAATGACGTCACAGAGGAGTTTTATTTATGACGCCTTCGAGATTACTTTAATATAGTAAAATACTAAAATAAAAATCATTAATTACAATTAAACTACCCATCGAGATGAAACGAAACCTGTCCTATGACCTTCCGCATGTAATTATGTGTACGTGTACCATATTTCACGTTATATGGTTGTCTCTGGATCTTGAGTTATAAGACAGACAGACAGACAGACAGACAGCAAATGCGTCTTATAAGTATATATATATATACACACACATATATATATATATATATATATATATATATATATATATATATATATTACAAAAGCAAATTACAAATCGATTTGATCTCAGTAAATAAACTTCTGAATATTTTACAAAATTGTCATGATATTTAACCATGAGTTAATCGACAAAAAAGTATTGCCTAAATACTGGATAATGTTATATACTAGCTGTATACATGTATATACTAGCTGCACCGTTCAAAACCTTTGCAAAGATATAGACCGAAAATCCATATTGAAGGATACATTAAAAGGTCTGTTTAATTATATCGCTCCATTTATTTTATATTACAAGAATGTTTTAAAAAAAACGTCTGAAAAATGGTCCATTAATATTTAAACAGGAAACTGTATTATTACTTTTAATCTACATCAGATAGCCAGACAGTAAATATTTATATACATTATATTTATGAAGTTGATTTATCTACCAACGTATTCGAGCATTCGTTTTTAACTTACATATTGAAAGGAATACAAGCGGCGTTCAGACAATGTGGATCGGACTGCATGATACAATAAATGAAAAGGGTAAGTTTCAAATTGCATGATTTATTTAGGCTATTTCATACTAACGCTTGGGGCACTAATCAGTAGAGAGCTTTTAATTTAAGGAATCCAAAAACCAAAGCGAATTTCGCGTATCTAGGTAGCTCGCGAAATTCGCCCCTCTTTCGCGGCAATGTATTTATATGGCGGAGAATTTACGCGACGGTGCAGATAAATTTCGCGAGTGTAAACAGCCCAAAAGGGCGGCCTAGAAACATCGACTCAAATGAAAATCGAGGTTAAAAATGATATAATTGTCTTAAAATTAACAAATAAGACTTACATTTATATATAGAAACGTGAATTAAATCAGATTATACCAAAAATAAGTGTTTTTTTCAGTTTTGACTTGTAAAATACAATAACTGTAGAAAGTGTTTAATAAGAAGAAAATGTCCGCAGTCGTCCACAAAAAAAAAAAAGAAAATTAAAAAAATCATTATATCCGGTCGGCTGACGCCCACTTTCGCTTCGCCTAGGTGTAGCGAGGGTTTTTCGCGCTTAGAAAAATCTCACTTGAGAAATAGCGCAGCGGAAAGTTTCGCTTTGGTTTGTGGATACCTTAATGAAATGACATTGAATTTTTCGATGCAAGACCCAATTATTTCGGCATCAATTTTGTTGGGATTAATTACTTTTCTCGAAATCCGTACACAAAAACTTAAGCCATGGAAGTTATATCAAGATTTCTAGTAAATAACATGCGTATCATTTAAATCATCCACATAAGAAAAAAAAATTAAAAACATATTATATTAGATACCAGTCTAAAAATATAGGATTTTGAATAACTTGATTTATCATGTTTTGTCATTATTAATGACGCAGTTGTTTTATCATGTTATGCCATTATTATGAAGTATTAGTTAGATCATGTTATGTCATTATCATGTTGTAGTTGTTTAATCAAGTTATGTCATTATCATGATGTAGTAGTTTTATTATGTTATGTCGTTATTATAACGTAGTTGTTTGATCATGTCATGCCATAATAAACGCGTATTATTTTTAACATGTTATGTTATTATGAAAATGTACTTGTTTTATCATGCTATGTTCTTATTTTTCTTGTTATTTATTCAGCTTTCGAATGGTCTGATGGAACTCTTTTAGATTTTTCAAATTTTTTTGAATCTGAGCCAAGCAGTGCTTCTATGTTTGAGGACTGCATGGAGGTAATGCAATTACATGCGATGTGGACATTAGATAGTTAAATACATTTTACTTGTATTGCTCCTTTGATAGTATAATATAATATTGTCTTATACAATTGAAATACATTCGGTATTTTTAATTAGAAAACTACTGCCATCAAATACATTTTAAACTAAAAGACGTTATCTATCTATCCATCCATCTATCTATCTATCTATCTATCTATCTATCTATCTATCTATCTATCTATCTATCTATCTATCTATCTATCTATCTATCTATCTATCTATCTATCTATCTATCTATCTATCTATCTATCTATCTATTTTATTACTTTTATTTCATTTTTCAATGCAACTAAAATTTCCACGGACCTTGCCTGTCGATGCCAAATTTGAAAATGACTAGTTATCAAAGGCCCGGTACCCGGACCGGCGAGTAGGCACACAGTTGGAGTTAAAAATGGTGATATATATTTCAGCGCGTTAACAATCAGTCTATATACTTGCAGTGGCCCCAAGGGCATGAACAGATTATTGTAGCCAAAATACATTTGAGAATAGGGACACCTAATAATACATCAAATAAAGTTCATATGTTAAATAGTTCCTCCCAAAGAAAATAATCCTCACTATGGGTAAACATAAACAACAACTCTTAAAATCATATTCCTTCATAATATTTTAATGGACTCCTTTCCAAACAGTTATTCATTTAATGTTTTATGATGTTCAACATGGCGTATTTTAAAAAAAAAGAGAGACGTGAGTGAGTGCTTGTGTTAAGCAAAACGCTACATGTTTAACAGGTGGTTTATTTACTGTTATACACATCGTAGCATAGTACAATTAACTAAGAAAAATTGCCGACCCGGCAGTGCAGAACCTAGGGAGTTAGGGGCCCGGTGGCTTGGCCTCTTTGGGGGCTGCCCCTGAATTTTGACATGGGATAATTTTTTGACGCTTCTCAAGCTTGGTCCCGAGAAGAAAGAATCGTTGTGTAGCTTTTAGCTGACCTTCAATTAAAAACATAGTATTCCATCAATGCAGTTGAGGCCGCAGACGCAGAAAACATTAGGCCTCTTAAAAAAGAAAGACATATCAAAGCTTTCAACATTATAGTTCTGTGAAGCCAATGCCGAACCAAGGGATTTTAGGCATCTTCGGAAGCCGCTACATTTTGACATGAGATAATGTACTTAATATTTAATTTTAAAAATATGTTGGGGTCCCTCCTCAAACTGGGCCCCCTCCATACACCCTCTGTGTGAAGCCCCCATCATAAATGGGTTAGTTTGCATTGTAAACGTTGTGTACGGCGCTACTCAATCTCAACCCTTATTCAATTCATTCATGTGACGTAATAGTCAAAAAAATGAAAAAAAAAGTGACGTATTTTAGGTTAGTAATAAAGGGAAATAATTGTACATTAGAAATAGACATATTTTAGAAATAAAAACAATTTAAACAATATAAATATTACATTATATTGAGGTATCCATAATTATGGTTTAAAATTTAAATTGTGGAACATAACACAGAATATTAATTGAACGATTTCTGTAAATATTTCTTTTATGATGGTATCTCATTTAATAACAAATTGAACACCATAAATTTATTACGATACTGTGAGATATAGATAGACCTATGGAACGACGATTTGGGTTCAAATTTGTTTCGGAGAGTATCACAGAATATTTTGGCATGATTTTGTGTTACCTCTCCTAAGATCGCTTTATTGATCTTTGTTAAAGATTGAGGCGGTCGAAAACAGTATTACATTGTGATTGCCATTTGGCGTTCACGATCTTACCTGCCGTATGTTAGTGTGCGGTGTTTTGTCACCTCGGCACTAAACATATGGCTGGTCCAATGTCATTTCTGGCAGCCATGTTGAGACAATTCTTACTCGGCTGGCCAGTTGGTAGCCGGATCATGCATGTTAAGAAGAAAACAGTAAATGTTTCTGCCATCTTTGAATTGTTTATGCCGCCATGTTGGATGACAGACGGAAGTCGCGATGACAGACGGAAGTAGCGATGACAGACGGAAGTAGCAATGACAGACGGAAGTCGCGATGACAGACACCGGAACATATGATGTAAAATTTGTATTATAGATTCTTTGACCTTTGACCTTTTTTAAATCTTGTAGCAAGACATGATGATCTAAAATAGTGACCTGAATATGAAGGATCAAAAGGCTTGATTTATTTCTTAAACAAACTCCAGAGATGGTAGTTATAGAATGGAATTCACTAAATAATTTCACAATACAATTGTTGGCATGCCTCAACTTGCACTCGGCACACTACTGTGCTACAGTAAATTAATTATCCTTTATTTGATTTGGAAATTGATTTTGTATAGCTTATTGTTGTTGTTAACATTAAATCGCTTTTTTTTTTTAAAATTGTACACTTTTCAGATTTATAGCGTCGGGAAATGGAATGACTTTGGTTGTCATAATTTCTTGCCCTACGTTTGTTACATGAAACCAGGTAATACTATATATATATATATATATATATATATATATATATATATATATGTTGGGGTCATGATAGAGACGCGGGGAGAGGGGGCTAAGCGAGACTGTACGGGCCCCTAATGTCGGAATATTGTTTTTAAAGATCCTTTTCTCAAATATTAAGCGGATTGGGCCCCCTATATTGTTATTAATGTCTGAAGAACAGTAATCCAGCTAAATTTTAGTTACATATAACTAGGTCAGATGTGTAGATGTTTTCCAGTTGATAACAATGTTTGTTTTAAAAAATTGTTTAGGATAACATTTCCTTTTTGCATAATCTAAAGCCATTTTTAATAAAATAATTTCCTTTTGAATGTAATAATACAGAAAAGGAAAGTTTTAAACAGAGCAGCTAGACGTTGCTGTGTAAATAATACAATATTAAAATAATTATTCTATTTTGTATCAGGTACACCAAATACATCGGCACTCGAATCTACAACACCAGGTAATGAACAAACTTTTTTAAAGGTGTCCTATCACTGCATCATATTTGGCCTTTTTGTTCTAAATATAAACAAGGTCGAAGTATCGGCTCGTCTTCCTTCATTAACATTTCATTAGTTGATACAAAAGTTGAACCCGTCTTCACCTATTTGACAAAAGTTGAACCCGTCCTTACCTATTTGCACCCCCTTTCCGTCTAATTCATAACACTGTATAACTCTCTCCGTGGGTCGGACGACTCAGTGTTGTTGATGCTAGACTGTCGGGCTGAGAATCTCGGGCTTGATTTGCGGTTAGAACCAAAGAAATAGTTCCAGATCCAAGTGAACGTTGGATAAATTCCCACCAGTCCAACAGGTTTTAAATGGGTAAATGACTTTAGTAAGGGGACGTAACGGAAGCTGGGCTTTGCGCTAACAACACAATCCCTACAATTCTTTTATCCCAATGGCCTTTTAGGGAGATGGGAACTTATAGGTTTTAAAGCGTTTAGAGTTCCAAAGTGAATGTTGCCAACCACCATACCCGACCCCACCGATATTCCCCCCTGCCCCCTCGACGGCTGCCCTACCAGGATGAACAAAACTAGAAATTATCGTCCAGTTTCGTCAGATTGTTTTACTCAGGGCCGGCATCGCTCCAAAATTGGGCCCCGCTCTTGGCATGGGGCCGCGCAATTTACATTTCGCATCTCATGGCTCTTGTCACAGGCTAGAAAGGGGGCCTCGCAAGAATCCGTTAAATTGGGGTCCCGCAATTCGTTAGGCCAGCCCTGGTGCTAATTGTCTACAATTCGGTTCTCTGAGACGTCATGCAAAACAAAAATAATTTTTTTGTAATGTAATGGTTTTATCCCACATATTTAAAATCAATAATGTAAAAAAAAAATATAAACAAACATATAAGCGTGCTATAATTTGTTCTCGCTCCATGCTATTTCTGTCCAAAAATATCTTTTTTGTATTTAGAGATAAAGTGATTAGATTTTGAAAAAAATTCAATATTCTTTTCTGCCATGCTACAGCTCCGTTCTGTCTGGGGAGTGACTGGATATACCACCAAAGATATTGTTACCACTTCAGTGATGGCTGATTGTTTATCTAGAGGAGGAGATTTAGCGAGTGTTTTGTCTGACGGGGAAAATAGATACATGTTTGTTCAGGTAAACTAAACAAAAATTATAGCATGCACAAAAACTGTAGCTTTGTAATGTGATGCCCTTTTTTGTGCTACCTTTTTTTTTGCACCCTCCTTGAAATCTGAGAAGTGCAAAAACATTTACAAGATCTCTTTCTGCTGCCCTAGTGCGGCCTCAAAACCCGCATGACGCTTCCATAGCTACTGACATGCACTATGGGTTGTAACTTGTAACAAAAGAATAAGTTCTAGCATGATATATAAACATTATGTGTCTAATAGCTACCCATCTGCAATAGTATGATTTTACAAGTTGTACCCGGCAAAACGTTTGCATAGAGTTGTATTCCCTTAGGCTAGATCAGTCGTTTCTTTTTGGTATTGGACAGATCCGCTGTTGCCATGGTTTTATTACAATTTAAAGATGCAATTTGTTGTAGAAATAAAAAAAAAATATGGAATTATTTCACATTTTGGCCTTTGGGTTTCATATCTGAAAACCGCAAAAAGAATTCAAAACTGTAGATTTAAAAAAAAAAAAACATTTATCAAATCAATATGCCAGCAAGACGCCATTTTGTGTTCTCAATTTCTAATTTCGATATAACGCAGACGTGAGACCACTATTATTTAATTTGATTGTCTATTACACTCTTTTTATCAGCCTAATAATTTATTTATTAGCATTCAACTTGGTATTTTTTAGTCTACATACACACACACTTACACTAATATACATTTACACAAACTCTCATTCACACAAACACACCCTCATACACACATTCACACAAACACCCCCCCATACACACATTCACACAAACACACACTCATACACACATTCACACAAACACACACTCATACACTCATTCACACAAAAACACACACTCACACTGATACACGCTTGCACAAACACACACACTCACACACACTTACACAAACATAAATTCACACAAACATACATTCATACACACACAAACACAATTATACACAAACACACACTCACACTGATTCACACTTACACAAACAAACACTCATACATACACACACTCTCACACACTCACACAAACACACATTCACACAAACATATATTCATACACATACAAACACACATTCGGACAAACACACACTCACACTGATACACACTTACAGAAGCACACAAACACACACACTTACACAAACACACATTCACACAAACACACACTCACACAGATACACACTTACAAAAATACACACTCATACATACAAACACCCACACAAACCTACACAAACACACATTCACACAAATACAAAAACAAACACACATTCGGACAAACACACACTCACACTGATACACACTTACAGAAACACACAAACACACACACACTTACACAAACACACATTCATACACACAAACTCACACTCAAACAGATACACACTTACACAAACACACACTCATACATACAAACACCCACACAAACCTACACAAACACACATTCACACAAATACAAAAACACACACCCATGCACACACACACAAGCACGCGTTCACACAAACACACACACACACGGACACTCACAAAACACAAAAGTGAATATATACAAAAACCTTTCGATCTTACTTATTACCATCATGCACACTATTTACTTAGTTCTTAAAACAACATAACAATCTAGTCCCGTTAAACCTTCCTGCAAACATACACGCTTTAGTGGTAATAAACCGGTTACACCACTCTCGAAAATACTTGACAACGTGACCCATTCTAATAGGATTTTGGAGAAACCGGTTTTTTAAATGGCGAAGAACCAAAACGAAATAGAATTGTTACATATTGATGTATACGTGGATGGTTGGTCATGTGGCTAAAGTGCTCGACTGTTGACCTGGTTCGATCTCCTGAGATGACCAATGGATATTTCAGGATATAAAGTCCCCGCTGTATATCCCGTGGTGCCTCCAAGGTCATTGCACTATCGGCTATGGTCAGGCTGAAAGCAGGACACCCAAAACCGCCCCATTAGTGGTTTATAAGATCTAATAGATTTCATCTCATCCTTTCAGGAGCTTCACACGCACATCTTGCAGCGAAACATTTAAGAAATTACGAGATCTCTAGAAATCTAAATTTTCTAAATAATGAAGATATCCCAAGTGCAGAATTATTGTTATATTTATATTTACATTCTGCCACTTGCGCAGCCGACTTCCGTGAAATGACGTCATAGAGGAAATCCCAAGTGCAGAATTATTGTTATATTTATATTTACATTCTGCCACTTGCGCAGCCGACTTCCGTGAAATGACGTCATAGAGGATATCCCAAGTGCAGAATTATTGTTATATTTATATTTACATTCTGCCACTTGCGCAGCCGACTTCCATGAAATGACGTCATAGAGGATTTTTATTTACATTTGATAAAACTATTATTTATTTCATATTCTCCCAGACAAATAATTATCTGATATTTCTTACATTTGATAAAACCATTGTTTTTTTCACATTCTGTCAGACAAATAATTATCTGAGATTAATTACATTTGACTTTTTTTCAGCTCAAAATTAGGAAAAAATCATCGAACGTGTGGATTGGTTACAATTCATTGAAGAACAATTCATTTTCGTGAGTACATGTAGTCATGTATACACCTGTGTTCTCGCTATCAAACACGCCAGATTTATGTATACATATTTTGGCGCTACACTATTAAAAAGAGAAGTAACACATAGCGGCATGTTTTGGTAATTGGTAGAGGAATTTTTACATACATTCTGTATAATTTATATTCCGTTGCACTCAACATTTTTTAAATTTCCACTAAAAGCTGCGCAGCCAGCATCATACGCCACACGCGGTTTTCAAAAAAATTATAAAAACTTTGGGGATTCGTTACAGTAAGACCATGGGTAATAAAGAATATGAAATAGTAACCGATCTGATACTTTGGGGTTTAATGTGGCTTGGGGTCACATTTCCAAATTTTGATATCAAACGAGACAAAATCTTTTTTTTATTTTAATTTTTCTACATCTGAATGTTTATGCGCAGTGTGTTATCAAAGTGATAATCCAACTAGACTTATTCACCGTGGTGTTGTATATAAACTTCGATAAATGAAAAGGAAATATTGTCAGGTGGGGGTTTCTGTGAAGATGATGCAAGAGGAAAATAAAATAAAATAAAAAAAAAACTGATGGGTAAATAAGTAAGGTCGACAGAAAACAATCAAGTCGAAAACAAAAAATACTCATCCCAACCTCACCTATCCCATACAACAAAGTCTGAAATAAATTTAGCTTAATCTTATTATTTAATTAAATTTAACTCAATCTTATCTTTTAATTAAGACCTTTGAACAAAAATGTGTACAGGTGTATTTATTTTAGTATCCGACAATTTCATTCACAGTTGGTCTGATGGTAGCCCAACTGACTTCAATGAATATTTTAAATCCGATGGTGTCAGCAGCGATCGCCAGTGTGTCGTCATCAGTATAAGTGAATTTGGTAAGTCGGTCTCCACGCTATGAGGACGGATGGTAGAGTGGTAAAGCGCTCGACTGGCGACCTGAGGGTCACTTGGTTTAATCTCTGGGTGAGGACCAATGGATATTTCAGGTGGTGACTCAAGTTTCCCCGCTATATCACCCGTGGTGCCTCCATGACCATTCCACTATCGGTTATGCTGGGGATGGTGAAAGAAGGGCACTATAAAAAATGTCCCATTAGTGGTTTGTATTATCTAAGAGATTACATCTCATAAATTTTATGTAATACACATTATTCTTAACAGGTGATTGGTACACTTATCAAAGTGGCAATGAACTGCAGTATGTTTGTAAAAAACTCAACGATACAACGAGTACAACAGTTCCATCTACAACACCACGCCTTCAGAAAGGTTGCCCAACTGGATTCGTTGTTTCAGGTGAAACATCATTCTTTTAGGAAAAAAAATAGATACTATTCCCATTCTAGATCAGTCATGGTTTCAACTAATGGAAAAACACACACAAATAAAAATTACATTATAAAAAATATTTTATAAAAAATAACGTTTTACTTACGTACTAAAAGGCAGAAAATAATTTCTGAATAAATTGATAACATGGTAATAGTAATAGACTTTATAAGAGCAACTGATTTTTATAAAAACGAAAAACGTTGGGCGCATGAATCTTATATTATGTGAATGTTTGTATTACAGTATTAGAATCATCAAATGTTAAAAATTAAATCCCAAAAGAATTATTACAGAAGGTTTTCGAAATATCACGATATTTCAGATCATTTATTAGAACTTAGTCTAGATAACAAAATGCATATGAGTATGTAAAATTAATTCTAGTGTTGTATAACATGCGCCCATGAGATTATGGTCTCAAGTACAGCATCGTTTGCTACTGTACTGTTACAGAGACCCATGAGATTATGGTTTCAAGTACAGCATCGTTGGCTACTGTACTGTTACAGAGACCCATGAGATTATGGTTTCAAGTACAGCATCGTTGGCTACTGTACTGTTACAGAGACCCATGAGATTATGGTCTCAAGTACAGCATCGTCTGCTACTGTACTGTTACAGAGATATTGTTATTACGTTTATCTATTTTCATATTTTTTTTAAAACATTTACAATAAAAATAAAAAAAAAAACTTTTATTATAATGTACTAAAAAGTAAAAAAAAGAAGAAATATTCCTTAGGCCATACAAATATTTATAGAAATGAAAATGACTAAACAAAAGCGAACAGCTATTATCTAATACATAATCGGCTAACCTAGGCTACGTTCGACCTTACGTTCGACCTTCTGTATAACTTCCGCGGCTAAAAATAGTCTGGGGAATCCCAAAATTTTCTTCTCTCTCAGGCTAATGGAGTCAACTACGTAACTACAAGCAGTAGAGTGTTTTATGTATGTGGGAAATGGGAGTTAACTCTTGCTCGGCAAAAAATATAAACACAACAAGGATTTCTTATTTTTATCGCAGGTAGCACAGCCAGCTTCAGCAGGCTTTTCAACTAGTATTTCATACAACGACTAAATTAAAATATGACACCACTTTGGACTAAGCATGTCTTCCAAATCTTTTCCTTCCTACGTTAAAAAAGTATATTGGATATAATCATTAGACAATTTTCAATTTACAAACTGCATGATAAATAAATAATACAAAAAATCAATGCCTGTCATATTTTGTTTAATTCAAAGATAAGATCAACAAATGTTACCGCATTGGAGGTTTAGGGAATCAGTCAGAAATGGATTGGAATGAAGCAGCCAATGCCTGTTCCCAAATGTCTTCTGAGTTCAAAGTTCAACTGGCTAGTATCAATAGTGCCCAGGAACAAGGTGAGTAAAGCTGTTGAACGAAATGATCACTTCCACTGAAGAGCTGTTTATAGAGTTAAATCAAATTATTAAAACTCCGGGTGTAATTTTATTTTAAATTACCGGAAAAAGAGATTATACTATTTGATATCTGTAATGAGGTTGTTATTTTACTAGCCGGCGAGTGACGTCATGTTTTTAAACATTGAATGTGTTTCATAAGGAGAATTAGTCCCCGTTTTGTGTGTCTGTCTGTCCGTCATCACCCTAGATCTCAACAACCATAAGTCCTAGACCCATGATGTATATATAATTTTGTAGGTCTTGGCCTGCCATGTGTGCATCAAAAGTCCATTTTGAGATCTGACCTCTGAGGGCCGAAAAAGGGGGGCTTATTAAGTACCGTTTTTTACTATATAAGCTATATTAACAAAGGGGCGTACAATGAGGCGTAACTCATTATTTATTTTTGTAACAGTTATTAAACATGACTTACTTCTCTCTCTATTTATCAAAACATATACCATGAAAATGCTCTAAAACGCCCTGTGTCCGAAACGGTACAGGCTTAAATTGCTTGTTTTTATTGTATAACATCGATTAGTGTTGAATTCTTAAGAAAAAAATAGTTCATAGTCTTTGCCGTACCACTTGGGGTACGTGTATCACCAGTTGAGAACCGCAGATCTAGGACTAAGATCGCTGGGTTGGCATTATTGATGTACAAGCTCTGCCCTGCATAACTTTGGCAGATTTTTTTATATTCCCTTTTGTTTGATCAGTAGGCTAGGTTATTTTTGGTATTGGAAAGATCCGATTTTTAAAATGATTTTTTAATTACAATTTAAAGATGCAATATGTTGTAGAAATACAGAATAAGGCAAAGAAATTTTAAAAATGGAATTATTTAAAACTTTGGCCTTTGGTTTTCATGTTTGAAAACTGCAGAAACTATTCAAATTTGTAGATTTAAAAAAAAACATTTATCGAATTGAGACGCCGCCGGCAAGACGCCATTTTGAATTCTTGATTTATACATTCACTCTACTATTATGCAGACGCGAGACTGCTATTATATATATACTATATATATACTAGCTGTACCCTGCAAAACCTTTGCATAGAGTTATATTCCTTTATGCTTGATCGGTTATTTTTTGGTTTCGGGCAGATCCGATTTTTTTCATGGTTGTTTTTTAAACTGGAATACTGTTGTATTAATTCTTTACTTTCGTATTAACGCACACTGGAAATGAATATTATTATATACTAGCTGTACCCGCAAAACATTTGCAGCACTTTTTAAATACTAATAACTATGAATTAACCTCAACAATGTTTATATTTTACTTATAAATGTACCTTAATTAAATAACTTTACTTTTAGGTGGTCCTGAAAGGAACTTTTTTTATTAAAACTCATGCTAGCAAGCGAACTCAATCTTATTGTAAAATTTTCATTAGCCCTGAAATTGACTTTGAAGATTCAAAATATGGTAGTGGCCCTAATAAGGATCGTTATTAGCCCTGAAAAGGACTTTGAAGATTCAAAATATGGTAGTGGCCCTAAAAAGGACCATTAAGACACAATAAATGGTAGTGGCCCTAATAAGCACCGATAAATACAATAAAAGGTAATACTAATAGCCCTAAAAAGGACGGTTAAATAAAATAAAAGATAGTCGACCTAAAATGGACCTTTTAGATAAAATAACTAGTGGTGGTTAATTACAGTTAAAATAAGTTTTTGTACAATTTCTACTATGTTACATTTTTAAAACTATGTACATAAGATTTTTTTTATTGCATCAAGACCTCTTTATACACAGGATTTTTAGTAATTTTTTCTCCATAGACTTTGACAGAATCAAAACTCATTGTTTTATTGCTGTGGATATATTACTGAAAGATTTAATGGAAAGTGATGCATTATTCCGTGGGAAAGTTATTTTGATAGGAGGAGACTCATGAAATATTCTCTGTTGCTTTCGCAATTTATTAGATTCCAAGCGCCTTTTTTTTTGCCTTAGATGATTCATCTGCTCTGGATTTCCTGACTATCTTACAATTATTTTTAAGTAAATCTGTCATATTACAATTTTATGCTTTTACACAATTTTATAGAAAATAGAAATCTTTGATGGATAGAAATCTTTGATGCAAAGAGAAATAGACTAATTTATTTGTTTGAAATGAAAAAACCCCAATAACTCTTGCATAAAACTAATAGGCTTAACAGCACAGAAAGACTGTCAAAAAGCAATAATTATCTCCAACCACCAATAAACTGAGTAGAACAGACAGACTGTCAAAAATTCTTTGTAATTACTATGAAAAATATAATTGCAGACGATATCTTTTTGTTGAGTATATTAGGAGTAGTTTCCCTTAGTTATGCACAGAATAATATACAAAGATTTTATTTATTTTAAGGCAGTGGCTACGGATCGGTCCGACCGAACCCGTATTTTTTTTACTTCGGGTACCAGCCATAGATAATATTGCTCCACACCCTAACCCTAACCCTATCTCTAACCCTATCCCTAATCCTGAAAAAAAAATTCTGAAAAAAAAAAATTATGTTGTTATATAGCTCAGTGCAGCGACTCGGCCGCTATACAATAATAAGTAAAGCTGGTACCCGAAGTAAAAAAAATACGGGTTCGGTCGGACCGAACCGTAGCCACTGCGTTATTTTAAAAAATTTTACATAATTTACAAAAACGCCATAAACATGACATTAATCATCTAAAGCTTTGGAAGGCTGCGTTGTCTTTGTTATATTTACTTGTCATTCACTGTTCGTGAATAATAATTATTACTACTATGATGTCGAGGATGACTGGATGTTATTGTTAACAACATCGTAGGGGGCCGTCCATAAAGTATGTCACGCTATTTTTGACGATTTTTGACCCCCCCCCCCTCCCCCCTGTCACAAAGTGTCACAAATCTCGGGACCCCCCCCCCCCCCCTAAAGTACGTCACACTTTCGAAAAAAAATTTTTAATTAAGAACTAATTAAAATTTTATCGAAAACTTAAATCGCACTTCACTATTAAACTGCCTTAAAATATAAATATTAAAAGAACTATCAGATTATTAAATGAGTTTAATAGTAGAATAACTAATTGTCAATAGTTGTATCAGTTATTCTTTGAAACACTAACTCAATCAATTGAATTTGAAAAAAAAATTGCAAAAATTAGATTGACAATTATATAATAAACATCATTTATCTGCTACCTATTCATTTACAATGGGTGAGGTGAACTTTGAGATAATCTTCCGATTACGCATTCTATTGACACAGGATAAGAAGTAGATTAGCGAAACTTGACCTCAACCAGTAATTAAATAATAAAAATGGAAACAAAACAATGTGACTAAAAAAAGGACTAGATTGACAAATTATGTGAGCAGCTCTGGTGCTATATTGAATTTGTTTATAGTGGGCCTGTGAATTATGTTTAATTAAAAAAATTTCACTAGACATCATCCATCCATGGTGAAGTGTTCATCCATAGTTGAGACTGACATAAATCTTTCCTCATCATCGTTTCCTGGAAGGATAGTTGCAGACAGATCAACTTCATCCTCATCTAGTCACTCAACATCCTCTGAATGTGCATTTTCCATTCTGCCAATAATTGCCATGAGTTCTCTTTGCCTTCTAACAGCGATTCTCAAAGGACGAATGCGTTTTATCTGAGTTGATTATGGAAAATTTGGGGTTGGCACATTCTCCTATGAGACGGGTGGTCGAGTGGTATAGAGTGCTCGACTGTCGACCGGAGGGTCCCGGGTTCGAATCTCAGTGAGAACCTTAGGACTTTTTCAGGTCCTGGTGAAAGTTCCCAAGTCCATCTGACTTTATGTTGGGGGAGTAAAGGTGGCTGGGAATTGTGCAAACCACACAATCCCTTCAAATGCCTAGGTTATAGAAACAGATGAATTCGACACTTCATCTGTCCCGATGGCCCTTTAGGACTAAAGAAACTTTACTTTTTTACATTCTCCTGCGCCCGAGCTCTGTGTTATCCTGTATGTTTCTTCAACATTGTTTGTGAGGCAAAGTATAAGTGACACACTTTGCAAATTCGATCATGTATGCTGGTCTGCAAAAATGGACAATAAATATCATATAGTTGCACTTTAAAAACTCCTGTTGGTCTTGGCATAATGTCATTAAATTTGAGAGTTTGTGCCACAAACAAACAATGAAGGAAATATATGTGCATCTGCATCTGCTCTTTCTGAAGCTCTGAGTCCATCAGTTGTTTGGTTGATTGGGATCGGATTTGGAGGCGGAAATAATCTCGAAGGTAAAACGTTGAAAAATGAGCTCCGTACTTTGTCGCAACATTTTATGTCCAGACATCTCACGATTTGAGTGAAGTATTGGCTGGTAAGAACATGATGGTCAAACCATTCTTATCCTTCGACATCAGTCCTGCTGCATCCAATTCAGATTTCTCAGGGTTGATATATTCTGCAACTGTTGGAAATTGGTCAACAATCCCATGCGACCAGATTTCAGCTAAAGTTTCACCTGCAAACTTGAAGTTTGTTCTTTCCAAATCCTCATTTATTGTTCTGTCCTGCGAATCAAAGTGAATGCCATAATGTTCATTTGGCAACATGACACCAGACAGTTCGCTGCTAAATGGTGCCATTCGAAGTTCCACGCGATTATAAGCACTTCTTCGTGGTGCAATGGTTGCAAGGAATAAGGCATCAATATTATTTTAACGAAGTGATGGATTGCAACTTCAATTACGGTAATTTTTTGTATTATAATACAAATTCCAAATTTCTTTATCAGTGATATAATTATGCAGCAGACAACAAAGAAATAATAACACTTCCGTAAGGCTACTGATAAAATAAGGCTTTGCAACAGTTTATTAGCGGTCCTAACTAGCATGAGGAATTGTGAACAACACATTGAAAAGATATGCATTTCATGCTATTTTGACATAAAACTAATTCAAGTGTTTCACAATTATTTTGAAAATTATTTTTAAAGTTTTTTAAGTTTTACTAAAAAAAATAAAAAATTAAATTAGAAATAAAATTAAAAATATATATAAAAAATGTGACGTCACACTTGGCCTGACCTCCCCTCCCCCCTGTCACAAACTGTCACACTTTCTTATACCCCCTCCCCCCCTTGGAGCGTGACGGACTTTATGGACGGCCCCTAGTGCAAAACGCAGCTAAAATCATTCTGATAATAAGAAAGACACTTACCTTAAAAACATGAACTTACCTCATTATTTTATTAAATTGGTCATATTGTTTTATCATTTTACGGCCCTACTTTTTATTTTTAAAATTATATTATCTGTTTTAAGCAAGGTGCTTTTGTTCTCGACTGATGAGGCCGCCATATTGTTTGGTTTATTTTGCTTTTTGAATAGCCTCCCTTAGGTTTCATCGGTAGGCTAGGTTATTTTTGGTTTCGGTCAGATCCGATAATTTCATGATTTTATTACAATTTAAAGATGTATTATGTTGTAGAAATACAAAAAAAAAAACAAACAAAAAAATATTTAAACGGAATTATTTTATATTTTGGCATTTGGCTTTCATGTTTGAAAACCGCAGAATCAATTCAAAACTGTAGATTCTTAAAAAACATCTCTCGAATCGATACGCTGGCAAGACGCCATTTTGAATTCTTGTTTTCCGCTTTAGATTTAACGCACACTGGAAATGAATAATATCATATATGATGATATATATATATATAACTCTCTAAGTACCGAATAACATTTTTCTGTGACAATTTTAGGTAAATATTGAGTCGTTGAGAAAAGATTGACATCTAAACCCGAGGCATCCAATACTCTCTTACAAAATAGTTTTAACACCACAGTGTCGGTGCCTAAATTTTTCTAGCCCGAATCTCGACATTCTAGTAGTTGTTTATCTACTTCTGGCTCCATACCACGGTAGAGCAACATATTGCCCGAGGGACACATGTGGCCAACCACAGTGTTTGGTTAAAAAAAAGTTTTTTGTCATTAAACCTAGTAAAGACAAAACAAAAATTAAGTTAAGGTGGAGGCACAGATGATTGACAGGCACCAGAGCAGTGTGAAATGAGCTGACTTTCATTTGACACTGCACTTGAAGTGTCACATTCGGAGGCCTTTGAGACAAAACAGGTGAAACTGCCCAACAACCGTCTGTTATTAATATTATCAGTCGCTTGACTGCGTTCATGTTGCCTGACATCATTCAAATATGTCTTCTTGCATGACTCCATTCATATGTCCTCTATAGCGTGAATCCGTTTATCTATATCCCTTTATAGTGAACCTTTTCATAAATGTAATCTGATGCGTGATTCCGTTCATCTATGTACACTGTGGTGTGACTTCATTCATCTAAGTACATTGTGGTGTGACTTCATTCATCTATGTACACCGTGGTGTGACTTCATTCATCTAAGTACATTGTGGTGAGACTTCATTCGTGTATGTACACTGTGGTGTGACTTCATTCATCTATGTACACTGTGGTGTGACTTCATTCATCTATGTACACTGTGGTGTGACTTCATTCATCTATGTACACTGTGGTGTGACTTCATTCATCTATGTACACTGTGGTGTGACTTCATTCATCTAAGTACATTGTGGTGTGACTTCATTCATCTAAGTACATTGCGGTGTGACTTCATTCATCTATGTACACTGCGGTATAAGAAATGATTGCTAATTTTAGTACCCCATCAAAAGTTGCTAATTTTAGTACCCCATCAAAAGTATAAGAAATGATTGCTAATTTTAGTACCCCATCAAAAGTATAAGAAATGATTGCTAATTTTAGTACCCCATCAAAAGTATAAGAAATGATTGCTAATTTTAGTACCCCATCAAAAAAATTAAGAAAAAAAGCTTGAATTTAGTAACAATGTCCACTATTTCAGAAAAAAAAAGTCAACTATTAGAGATAATAACGTGTCCATCGCTATTCAACAAAAGCATTTGCCTATTAGTTGCCGATATTCAAATTGAATGCGGCGATAGAAAATCCATGAATAATTCACGAAATATCAATGATGAATCAATCAATAGAATTATTCATCAATGGACAACCAATGAATAATCAATGAATAATTAATTAATAATCAAGCTGTAATAAATCAATAATAAATCAATAAGCAATCCACAATCAGTAATCATTCAATGATCAATCAATTATCAATCAATAATCATTCGATAATCCAGTAATCCGTCAAGAGTAAAAAGTTTGATCATGTCTCATTAAATGGATTTTTATATTGAAATCGTATAATATAAAAAGCTCTATAATGTCTAGGTAATGTTTAGGTAATCTCTAGGTAATGTCTAGGTAATCTCCAGGTAATGTCTAGATATTGTCTAGGTAATCTCTAGGTAATGTCTAGGTAATCTCCAGGTAATGTCTAGGTAATGTCTAGGTAATCTCAAGTAAATCTCTAGGTAATGTCAAGGCAATGTCTATTTTTTCAACGTATAGTCATCTCCGCCCCGCCAGAATCCCAATTTACTTTCATGCGGCCCGCAGAAGGTAATCGTTTGGACACATCTGCTATAAATATCCCGAAAACTGCTCTTGTGCTTATCACATTAGGCAGTTGAGGGAAAAAATCAATCAATAGCCATTAAAACATTATTTTTTTTATAATTGTAAAAGTATTTAGTTGTTGACAAAACTGTATTACAGTTAAATTTTTGAAGAAAAATAAATTTGATTTAGTATCTCAGGAATAAAAAAAATAAATCTTATTATTGTTTTCTGCCTATTTTTACAATTTGATAATTTATGCGAACAATAATCTCCGGATCTTGACAAGACGTGAAATGTAAACATAAAAATTAAAAATTGTCTGAAGCTAAATAAATATATGTATTTGTAAGTTAAATATTTTGCCCAGAATAGTTTACTGTGTGCTGTAACTTTATCTCAGAACACGCAGACATAAGGTATATTTATTCTTAGATTTAGACATATATTTATTCTTAGACAGATTTAGACATATATTTATTCTTAGACAGATTTAGACATATCTTATATTTATTCTTAGACAGATTTTGACATATATTTATTCTTAGACAGGTTTAGATGTATCTTATATTTATTCTTAGACAGATTTAGATATATCTTATATTTATTCTTAGACAGATTTAGACATATATTTATTCTTAGACAGATTTAGACATTTCTTATATTTATTCTTAGACAGATTTAGACATTTCTTATATTTATTCTTAGACAGATTTAGACATATATTTATTCTTAGACAGATTTAGACATTTCTTATATTTATTCTCAGACGTATATTGCCTAATATTTATTCTTACTCAGAACTGGTCCACTCGTTGACCTCAAAACTGAACGTGGACGTCTGGATTGGCCTGAAACGCGGAGAGGGAAAAGAACTATCATATGATTGGTTAGACGAATCACGTGTTGTTTACACCGAATGGGCCGGCGGCAGTCCTGAGACAATTTTACGGCCTACAAGAAGTGGACCTCTTGTAAGTCAGGTGGATGATGCATTATTTTAATCCCTGTAACAATATCTTTATATAAAAACTACCAAAGAATCAGTGCGTGCCACGTCCCCCAGGGTACGGGAGACGTTATCCAGTGGTGCGCAGCGACAATTACAGTACCACGTGACCAAGTATCGGACTAGAAAAGTAAGAACGGTCCATAATGAAAGTATGCACATTTATTCGCGGACTTTCTTTTCATGGGTACTCTCGGACATACTTTCGTGTTTGTGCGTTTGTGTGTTTGTATGTTTGTATGTTTGTTTGTATGTTTGTATGTTTGTATGTTTTTATGTTTTTATGTTTTTATGTTTTTATGTTTTTATGTTTGTATGTTTGTATGTTTGTGTGTTTGCAAGTGTGTGTGTGTTTGTTTGCATGTTTATGTGTTTGTGTGTGGCTAATAAAAAAACAAACGTAGGTGGTGGAATTAAGGTAGATAACTCTCGCTATGCACAGTATGTTTTGGTTGTGAATAAGATTGTTGTTGATACATGTTGAAATAAACGGACTGATGTGTTGTTACGAACTTGACGGAGAAAAATTTAAACCTTTCTAATTAATAATTTTTTTACTAAAGGTATTACTACAAAAAAAAAAACATTGCTGTAGAATTATTTGCGGCAAAAAATTTACGTTGATTTACATATCGCCGATCTTGGAAATCCTGCGCATATAATAACATACCCAGAATTAGTGGTCTGATCAGAGCAATTTAACGCACATCTGATACTTGATAACATATTTTAAATTTTTGAAATGGTCTTGGCTAATTATCATTAAACTTGCGTGGTTAAAGTTATCTATTTACTTTTTTTAAAAGCTGAATAAACATTATCTCTCAGTTAATTTAGCTGACATTTCTCCCGTTGGCATAGTGTGTGAAGTCCTTGTAAGGACGAGATGAAATCTCTATATATCTATATAGATCCGATATATATATATATATATATATATATAATATAGCGTTTATTTATAAAATGAAAACTTTATTTCATAGTTCTTTATACCTTTCATTTCTCCCCCACGAACTATACAGGTTTCTGTGTTGGACTGTGTTGAAGTTATAGGTGGACAACCAACAGCCAGTTGGAGGACAGCGGCATGCCAGGATAAAAATGCTTACCTCTGTCAGACATCAGGTAGTGATAATCCTTGAAAGCATCTAAATGAGACCAATGGTCATGTGCAGTGGCGCAACCATCAAAAAATGCTGGGGGGGGGAGTGGTGGGTTCACATTATGAAAAAAGACAGTTTGACAGTTTGACAGTTTGACAGTTTGACAGTTTGACAGTTTGACAGTTTGACAGTTTGACAGTTTGACAGTTTGACAGTTTGACAGTTTGACAGTTTGACAGTTTGACAGTTTGACAGTTTGACAGTTTGACAGTTTGACAGTTTGACAGTTTGACAGTTTGACAGTTTGACAGTTTGACAGTTTGACAGTTTGACAGTTTGACAGTTTGACAGTTTGACAGTTTGACAGTTTGACAGTTTGACAGTTTGACAGTTTGACAGTTTGACAGTTTGACAGTTTGACAGTTTGACAGTTTGACAGTTTGACAGTTTGACAGTTTGACAGTTTGACAGTTTGACAGTTTGACAGTTTGACAGTTTGACAGTTTGACAGTTTGACAGTTTGACAGTCTTTTTTGTAACTTAATAACATTAATTATGTATTGATGATTTGGCCTGGAGGGGGGGGGGCCCCCTCTCCCCCCCCCCCCCCCCATGGTTGCGCCACTGGTCATGTGGTCAAGTTCCTCCATGGCCATTACAATTCCGATTGTCCAGGGGATAAAAGAAAGGTTCTACACTAACCTTAAAATTGTCCCATTTAGGGGGCGATTTTTTTTTACGTGGCTAAATGGTGCTTTGTTGATGCGACGCATTACGGGTTCGACTCCTGGCGAGCCTCCAGTCACTTACATACGTGTCGTGATTCACCTCCAAAGCCATTGCACTATTGGCTATGCGAGAAGGGCTCATAATTAACTTTATTTTCTGTTTGAGTTTAGTGTGTGAAGTCCCTGTAAGGATGAGATGAAATCTCTTAGATCCTATAAACCACTAATCGGACGGTTTTTTTTATTATGGTGCCCTTCTTCATCTCCACCATAGCCGATAGTGCAATGGCCATGGAGGCACCAAGGGAGATATATCGGGAACTTCCATCCAGTGGCAGTGTCCACGTTGACTCATTTACAGACCTGAATATAAATTGGTCTTCACCGGAGATCGAACCAGGTACCTTCAGGTCGACAGTGGAGCGCTTTACAACACGAGCATCCGTCTCCTTAATAAAAAAAAATAGCCCACCTAAATGGTGGCAATTTTTAGGTTTTGTTGTACCCTTCTTTCATCCCCTCCACGGCCGGGAGTGTAATGGCCATGGAAGCACCACGGGAGATATAGTGGGGACTTAAGCCAAGACCTGAAAATTTTCCTTGGTCCTCACCGGAGATCGAACCACCAGTTACCTCTTAGGTTGAAAGTCGAGCGCTTTACCATACGACCATCCGTCCCCTGTTTGAGTTTAGCAGAAACCCTTAAATGCAATGTTACAGGTATATCCCTCAGTGCAATGTTACATGTATATACCTAAATTCAATGTTACAAATCTTACATGTATATCCCTAAATGCAATGTTACAGGTATATCCCTAAATGCAATGTCACATGTATGTCCCTCAATGCAATGTTACATGTATATCCCTCAATGCAATGTTAAAGGTATATCCCTAAATGCAATGTTACATGTATATCCCTAAATGAATTGTTGCATGTATATCCCTAAATGCAATGTTACAGGTATATCCCTAAATTCAATGTTACAAATGTTACATGTATATCCCTCAATGCAATGTTACAGGTATATCCCTAAATGCAATGTTACATGCATATCCCTGAATGAAATGTTAAAGGTATATCCCTAAATGCAATGTTACAGCTATATCCCTAAATGCAATGTTACAGCTATATCCCTAAATGCAATGTTACATGTATTTTTTCATTGTCTGCGTCTCTCCTTCTCTTTGTCATCAGGTGCGGTGGGGGGGGGGGAGATATTGTAATTTTAACTTCTAAGCACGGGGTCTAAATAGACCTAAATCTTTGTTGAATGTAATTTAAGAATTAAAGGCAAATTATAGATACAAGAAAAGCTAAACATGCAAGGCTTAAGTGTATCACTGTATGTATGTATGTTTGTATATAGTTATATTTTATGTTATCTTTCAACAGCTGTTTTCATTTGAACACATTATTAAGTATTCTGGACTTACAATCCCAAGTCCAACGTTTACATTTTCCGCTTATAATGTAATTTGAAATATTGTTTAAATTATCTGCAAATAATTTAAAACTTCTGCAGTCACTCAAGGCGTCAGTGCTTCGTCATCAACGACCACCAAGGTAAATGGTGACGTCTTGAACTTTACTTCCAGGAATACGCCTTTTCCAACATTTATAGTCAGCGACCAGCCGGACCAATCATCAAGGAGCACTTCCGGGAGTTTTGGCGTCTCATCGTTTCCATCCAGTGTCCAAGTTGACTTATTTACAGGCGTCGACGGTGACCCGCCATCTACTGTCACTGGCAAAGTCCATTTTTCGTCGTCTGCGTCCAAGGACAGCGATAGTTTTACGTCACTCTCAGACAGCGTCAGTGACCAATCTTTAACGGTCCCCTCGGATCACGTCAACCTCACATCCTTAATGTCCAAGCCCGGTGTCAGTGACCCATCGTTATCCAAGACTCACACCGCTCTCATTGTGATTGGGTTATTGGTGTTGGTCGGTGCTGTTTCAGCCGCTACCTTTGTCTTCGTTAGATCGAAGAGACGGCGAGAAGAGATTCCTCTACAGCCTCTGACAAACGACGGAGGTCAACACAATGAGGGAGGCTTCTTCAACGTTCTCTATTCAGCCATACAGAATAAAGAACACTAAAAAAATCATTTCATTTTCTTTAGCTGTCATTATGGACTTTCTAACACTGTAAGCACACAAAAGTCGAAACACAACAAACAATAAACTCTATAATAACTACACCTCTCGCTATAACAGAACTCGCTACAACAAACACGCTACAACACTAAGTTGCTACAACACTACAATGCTACACACTTCAGTGCTACAACACTATAATGCTAAAACACTACAATACTACAACTCTACAATCCTTCAACACTACAATGCTACCACACTATAGTGCTACAACACTATAATGCTACAATGCTACAATACTACAATGTTACAACACTAAAATGCTACAACACTATAATACTAAAACACTGCAATGCTACACCACTACAGTGCTACAACACTATAATACATCAATGCTACAACACAATAATTCCTCAACACTACACCGCTAAAATACTACAACACTACAAATCTTAAAATATAAAAAACTACATTGGTACAACGCTACAATGCTACAGCATTACATACAATACTGCACACTAAAACATAACAACTGAAACTTCTTCAAACATCTCAACAATTAAGGTGAACAAAAACTGTTTTCACAAACACGTTTTATACTATTCATGCCTCTTTCTTTATATTATTGTAATTTACCTAAAATGTATTAGAATGTAGTTTTTTTTACAAACATGAATAAATTGGAATATATTGAAGCTTATCATTCATTTAAACAAATATTTAAATAAATCAAACAAGAAAGGTAATGAAATGCTGTATCGAATAAAAAGTCACTGAAGTAATATTTAATACAAGTTCTACACTGTAAAATATTTGCATAGATATATACTATTGTTCAGTTTTGAGATCTATTTTATTTTATGTTATGAACGAAATTAAAACACTTAGTGGTTGTTTCATTTCCGTACAATAGCCTGAAGTATAAATTATTGAAAAAATATATTCATTAAATGTATATATATATATATATATATATATACATATATTAAATGTATATATATATATATATATATATACATATATATAGCCTATATATTTATATACATATAAAAATATTAACACATAGTGTTTCAAAAATGCGCTGCCGAACTTATTCAACATTTCAAGTGTGCCACAAAGTAAAAATGTTGCCACATATTTAGATTTCAAACGATTACATGAAGAGAAATAAGTGGAGTAATGGGAGGGAGGGGAGGGGGGGGGTGCTGAATTATCTCAACCATTGCCGTGCCGTACTACAGTTTGTAAATAGAAAAAAGTAGCTAAAGACAATGGTGTATTCCCTGTGTGCGTGCGTGTGTGTGTGTAGATAGACTGACAACAAAAGATACGGGATCACGTGGTTCCATAAAAAAATCTCATGTATGTTTTCGCTCTATCAATTTGCAGAGTAACTATAATATTCTGTTTGCACTGCGATTGATATTCACAGTTGTATTCATACAAACAAAGATTCTCGATTGTTTATCTGTAAATTTACAAATTTTACGACTTAAGGGCGGCCATCCTCGACCCGCAATTTGAGATCCACTTGTTTATTGGATATTGAGATAAACATCTCAAACTTGTAGTGACTTAAGTGAATATTTGGACGGAACATCGATTTCACATAATGTCTATAAATTAGGAGTTTTAAAGTCTAGGCTATCATTACTTATAAACATTACAGAAGGGCCGGTCTAGGGACAGATAGATAAAGTAATATTAATGAAACATGAAATAGTATTTATGATGTAATACACATTTATTGTGAACGTCATTTATGTGTAAAGCGAACAAGAGAAGCTCGTGAGCTGGATCAAACAGTCTGATGAACCATATTTCGCACACGGGCATTAATTGCCCATCCGTGATACAAAATCAATTAAATTGAACAGACATTTTTGTTCAGAGCAATTTATTAATGTCAATGTTAATGTATATTCTTATAACGTGTTTATGTAAACACATGTGCTGTTTGCAATAAACAGTCGTTCCTATTTTTTGCTTACAAAGTTCACTGTTCTACAGCGACGCAATAATTGCGTTGTAGTATACTGGTTTTCGCAGACACAAAGACTTTGAGCGACGAACACTTTTAAACTCTGTCATATTTTGTGATCATAAACACCTATTTCAAAATAATTGCAAGATATTTTTTCTCGACCATATTTTGAGTTATATTTTTTAGAATTACGGAATTACTTTCCGTTTATTAAAATGGGATGACAAATCAATATCTGATGGGAACCATTGATGAAGAGATAAACTATTGGTTACAAGAACGTAATACGTTCATTTGGAAATGAGCTCAGCTCTGAGTTTTAAGAAAAAGCAAGAAGGCGATATTGCTGATGGAATTGCGAGCCTGGTGATAACTTTCAAATGTAACTTCCAGGTAAGGCTAGACGCTTATAGGAATATTTTACTTTAATGCTTAATTTAACATATCAACACAAAAAGAAAAGAAACAGTGAAATGTATGTAGATTTCTAAATAAGGCTTGTACTAAAAATGTCATATATATTATAGACGTTTGACGTATTTTCGATTTCTAATAAAACGTCCACATTAAACAAACGCACATTTTAGAGTTGAACCCAAAGAACGATAACAGTAACATAATGGCTTAATTCAATTTTAGTAGTTTACGGGAAATCTCGAAAATCTTTATATAGTGCACATCTCCACTTCAAAATGATAAAGAACAGTGAAATTTAAAACATCGATACCCATCCTCTTAGAAATTAACTTCCCGCAAACCATATATTTACATCCTAGACTCAAGTTTAGGCTTGAATACATGTAAAGAAAATAGAACACATCGAAATTGCCGAATACTTAATCACAGCTTCGCTATTTCATTTAAATCCGTAAATTCCATATGATATTTTGCTGTATCTATTGAGGTATGTACAAATAACTAAAATTAAACCAAAAAAAAAATCTGTTGACACATTTTTATATGAAAAAAATTCTAATTTGCCTAATTTATTACAGGTTATTAAAAAAAACAAACAAATATTTTTAGTGCTAAGTGCAAGCTTAAAATTCTAAAACTTCATTTTAAAGATGGTCGATTTCGGTTTTCAAAGTATATGCGTATTTTCTACAATCGAATTACTACTTTCATGCGCAGATCAGCATGCATATGTAAATTATGTCGGTGGAAGTATAACAAACTATTGAATATGTTTGCATGTTCATTAAGGAAAAGATAGACAAATGTGTTTTTTTTGGTTTCGCGATACTAATTTCCATGCTGCATATCCAAGGAAAATAATATTTAATTCCACATCTATCTATTTACCTATCATCTATCTGTTTATTTTCCAATCATCTATCTCTCTAACGTCTTACCTTTCATCTATCTAATTACCTTTTATTTATCTCTCTATTGTCCTAACATCTAACTATCTATTTACCTAACATATATCTATATATTCACTTATCATACATCTGTTTATTTACTTATCAACTATCTCTAACTATTTACAAATCTAAATCTATCTATTTACCTATACTTATATAGATTATAATCTATCTAACTATCTATTTACCTATACTTATATAGATTATAATCTATCTAACTATTTATTTACCTATAATCTATTCATTTACCTATTATTTATTATCGAGTTTTCATTTCACCTACCTATCTTTAATTGAACTTTCATTCTATATCTATACACAGATCATTCAGGCATTAAAAAATTCAATTAAATTAAACAATATTTTTATCAATATATGATTTTTTCCTTATTTAATAACGTTTTTTTTTATAATGAATAAATCCGAAAAAAAATAAAGGGAATCGATCTTTTAGTGTTTTTCCTGCACTATAAAACTGACTCAAAATTCTAATAAATATTATATATTTAATTAATTTTTCCATTGAATCAAAAAGAATCGAATATTTTAGAAGTGTGGACATAAGCAATTAGTAAAAAAAATAAAATAATGTATAAATATCTGTATGTGTTATAATACAGTAAACTAGACATATATTCAAATGTTTAATCTCTTTTCTTCCATTTATTACTCTGAAATTTTAATTTGGTCATATGTGAGCAAAAGTCCTTGTGACTAGATATTATTTCAAGTATCAATAGTTTTTTAATGCATTAGCAATATACATATCACACTGTTACACAATTTTTGTAACGGGCTTCAATGTGTTATTTTACACTGTTTATGTCTAAAGAAGTGATGCTAAAATACTGGCCCGCGGGCCAAATTTGGCCCTTTATGATAATTTTTTGGCCCCCACAAGTTTAAAAAATAACATCTCATTATATACATACATATATAAAAATTATATTTTTGGCCCTCTAAATGTTTTTGGCAGACAATAATGGCCCACAGAAAAAAAAGGTTTAGCATCACTGGTCTAAAGCATATCAATACACGACTATATTCATCAAAAACTTAAACTTTGATTTTATGACCACAGCCCCCACAAAAAGTTGTATATATTGTGACAAAACAAGTCGTATTTACTGTGACAAAACAAGTCGTATTTACTGTGACAAAACAAGTCGTATTTACTGTGACAAAACAAGTCGTATTTATTGTGACAAAACAAGTCGTATTTATTGTGACAAAACAAGTCGTATTTATTGTGACAAAACAAGTCGTATTTACTGTGACAAAACAAGCCGTATTTATTGTGACAAAACAAGTCGTATTTATTGTGACAAAACAAGTCGTATTTATTGTGACAAAACAAGTCGTATTTATTGTGACAAAACAAGTATTTACTGTGACAAAACAAGTCGTATTTATTGTGACAAAACAAGTATTTACTGTGACAAAACAAGTCGTATTTATTGTGACAAAACAAGTTGTATTTATTGTGACGAAAAAAAGGACATTTATATATTTTCGTTATGCGGCATGATAAATAGACAAATACAGTCAAACATCATTTAAAACAATTTAGAAAATGTGAGGTTTTCTAGATTTGAGAGTGTACTGTGAATTATTTTCTAGAACTTGCTCCAAAAAAGTAGCCCCTCATCATGCTGTCGATATTCTATCCTTAGTAACTACGTTCAAAGTCCCATATATCTTGAATGAAAGCGCTCGCCTAGCTTTTCTGACTAAACACCCATGTTTACCTCGACTTTGTCAACACGAGTTTCAAGGATATGGACTTTGATAAACATTCTGTATCCGATTTAGTCGTAATTCTTTATAAACCGAAATGTTAGATCTAGCCACCTGTGCTTTTGACAGTTCGAGAAAGTTCTAGAAAAAAGTCGGCAATATATATATATATATATATATATATATATATATATATATATATATATATATATATATATATATATATATATAAAGAAGGGTGACAAAAAAAATCAAAGTACTCGAAATTGGACTCTCAATCCTTTAATGAAAAAATAAACTCTGCAGAATATTATTAAGATATTTTTTATATTTAGAGGTTGCTCAATGAACTTGAAATTATCAGATTTAAGGGTCAACTAAGAATTAAAAAAAATGCATTTTTATTTTTTTTCTTATACAAACTTTTAATTATGTTATTTAAATTGTGTTATTTAAATGATTTTATACAATGTTTGATTTCAGAATACTTCAAATGTTGATTGTTCATTAATGCGTTCAAAATTGTAGACTTTCGCATATCTGGAATTTGACGTCGATGTTCTTCCATGGTTTGCAAAATATATTACAATTGATTTTCATCTTTCGTTAAAACTTTTGCATAAACTGAAATGAGTTTCACCCCTCTTTCGGCTGTATTATTTACAACTTTTATAGAATTAACAATTTTATGTGCTTCCTGGTATTCGGTTGCTGTACTCCACGTGTCTGGACGATTTTCATTCATTAATGCCAAATTTATTCCAAGTACTTCAAATATATATTTTAATCTCTCTGTTACAAAGTCATCTAAGTTCAAGTTTACAATTTTATCCACTAATATTTTGCCTTCAAGCCTTTTTACCTGTTTTTACTGGCTTTTCAAGTGCAATCAACATTTGTTCTTTAGTTTGATTATCAACATCTTTGCTGAAAAAAGAGAGACTCACCAGGTCTTATTATAAATGTCCTGCAATGTCTGTAAAGGCAGATTCAGCGACTTCTTTGTAAAAAATTTTGAAATTATTCAATATCTTAATCAAAGTCAGGTCATTGTGAGAAGCAGATGAATAGATGAGAGCCCAAAACCAATGCTCCGTGTAAATCAAAATTTAAAAAATCGAAAATCTTAGATTTTTTTCTTCATTTTTTGTTAAATAAAATTGATGTCGAAACAAGTATATTTTAATAGAGTACAGTGCTTTTGCCATCCATTGTGCATGGTGCATATCGCCAGGAGTACGGAAAGTTATTCCGCTTTGTCCTGGAGGAATTTCTCCTAAAAAATTATCGACACTTGCAAAAATTCTTTGTAATCGTCGCGAGGTTGTTTTGTTCCTTGCATCATATTTACAGCAAATTCTATTGCTGATGGTAAAAGCGAACCATAAACTTTGAGATCTGCATCAGTTAAATGCCATGATTCAGAATTAAGTTTAATCCACTGATCACGAAATCGTTGAAACAACTTAATCTCTGGACCAGAAGATGCTCCTAACATATTTTGTAAACATGGGATAAAATCCCCTCATGAACATAGTGTCGACAGGATGTGTATAATAAAGATTTTCCAATTAATTTCTCCAGCAGGGTACAAGCACCTAAATGTATACCTGTGTTGCTTGAAGTAGTATCAAAACTGAGTGACATAATTTTGTCATATGAAATGTTCCAATCTTTTAAAGCTTGTCCAATGATGCAATACTACAGTGGGTGTTCTGAATTTCGGCAAACTTATTTTATTCTTTAACTTATTAATTTTCCACAAAAAAAAAAAAATGATTTGTATTATATATGATGACTCATAAATTAACAAAAAATAAAATATTGATAACATTCTCAACCTAATTATTAAAATAGAAAAACGGTTGAAAAATGTGGATTCGAGTAACCTTGCAAACTTAAACTGCGTTGAGCAAACCCTAAACATCAACGGATTGTCTCCACAAATTACCAATATATTTGTTTTAATTAAATGGAACCAAAAAAAAAGGTTGAGAGCATTAAAAAAATCATTTTTTACAATGCATTTGTTTGTCACCCTATATATTAATATATAAAGTAAAAGTAAAGTTTCTCTTCTTGGCCCTTAAACGGGCCAAATTAGTCAGATGAAGTGTATAATTCATCTGTTTCAATAACCTCGGCATATGAAGGGATTGTGTGGTTAGCACAACGCCCAGCCACCTTTACTTCCCCAACTTAAGTCAGGTACCCATTTAAAGCTGGGTGGGCTTGTGGGACGACTTTGCACCAAATTTTACCTGGAAAAATTCCATGGGCCTCAACCCAGGACTCTCAGGTTTACAGTCGAGTATCTACACCACTCGGCCATCCGTGTCACTATATATATATATATATATATATTCATATTTTGTACTAAAGTTTTCTACTCAGCTGTAAATGGGTACCTGACTTTTTAAGGCGCCTGGGCACTGTGCTAACCACACAATCCCTTTATATGTCAATGTTACTCAAAAAGATGAATTCAACACTTTATCTTCCTCGATGAGTCATTATGGGCTTAACAGAACTTTACATTGCTACTCCGAAGAGCCTCCAGAATTAGTTTTAAGTTTTATGTATCTATGAGCAATTTACGATGTGAACAGATTCGACGATTTCAAAAAAAAAAAAAAAAAAGAAGAGAAAAAAAAATTTAGCACGTTTCCATTTTTTATCATTACTTTATCATTATCATTTTTGTATAATCCATTTCTTTAATTCCATGCTTTTCTGAAAGAAAATTGTGTAATAATTGATACAGAATTGTAAAATATTCATTTCAGTTGGTTGATAATGTATCTACTAAATGATTCAGTTGTTAATTCAAATGGATCAAATGTTTCAAGTTACTACATTGACTACTACGATTACGAGTAAGTTATATTTGTTGGTAGCCTTTGTTGGATTCTTTTATATAATAAATGGAAATTTACGAAAATGTAAAATTTAGTTATATTTAATATATCTTAATTTAGTAATAATTTAAATCTGTTAAAGGAATTTTTAATTGCTTCAAAAAGAAACATTAGAAAAATGTTACCGTTTTCATCCAATAATTGTTAAAGCTTTTTAAAAGCCAGTTCCCAATAATAAATAATAAATACTAGTGATAAGCTTATTTCATTAGTGATTTTACACAAATTTTAATATTGAAAAATGAAATTAGTCCAAAAAGAATGTGTACATCTAAAAAAAATAAATGATTAAAAAAAAACTTCACTGTAAAAAGATCTTTAACTACGATATGTTTTTCTCTTACTGAGCAATAACATTAACCGAAAAGGTGGATCTAATCATATGTGCTTTTATACTTGTATTGGACAGTTCAAGAACGTTGTAGAAAGTTCTAAAAATTTTCTTTAAAGTTCTAGATAATTCTGGACGATTCTGCAGTTCATGAATATTGTAAAAGACGCCTGGCTATATATATATATATATATATATATATATATATATATATATATATATATAAATATATATATATATATATATAAATATATATATATATATTAATATATATATATATATATATATATATATATATATATATTGAGATATGGATAGATTGGTAGGTATGTAAATATATAAGATAGATAAATAGATAGATATTTATATATAGTGCAAAAGAGCGTTCAGAATTAGATTTAATTTCTATGGATACTGAAACGTTTGATGCTGTCAACATATTCGAGGAGCTCAAAAATATTTAGCACATGTCTCCATCTTTATTATTTTGTTTTTAATTTATAATCGATTATTTTCATTCCAAACTTTTCTGAGGGACAATTGAATAATAATTGATACCAAATTGTAATACTCTCATTTCAGTTGGTGGATAATGTATCAATTAAATTATTCAGATGTTGTTTCGAATGGATCCAATGTGTCAAGTAACTACTATGACTACTACGATTTCGAGTAAGTTATATTATTTGTTGTGGGACGGGTGGCCGAATGGTGTAGATACTCGACTGTCGACCTGAGAGTCCTGGGTCCGATCCTCGGTGAGAACCATGGGAATTTTTCCATTTGAAATGTGTTTCAAAGTCGTCCCACAAGTCCACCCAGCTTTAAATGGGTACCTGACTTATGTTGGGGAAGTAAAGGCGGCCGGGCGTTGTGCTAACTACACAATTTCTTTATATTTCCGAAGTTATAGAAACAGATGAATTCTACACTTCATCTTCTCCGATGGCACGTTAGGGATAAGGGAACTTATATTATTTGTTAGCTATCTTTAACCTCTCACAAGAAGGGTTTTTTAATATAATAAATGGAAATTAGCGGAAATATCTCTTTATTTGGGAAAAAAATTAATTTGTTGAGGATTTTTCATAATTGAAAAATGTTATCTTTTTCATCCAATAATTATTAAAGTTTTTTAAAAACAGTTCAGAACAATAAATATCCCAGCATACAATAAACTTATTTCATGTTGATTTTAATATTAAAAGTTGACACTTGTGAGAGTGTGCAGGATAACGAGCAGCGATGCTACTATTGACACTTGTGTTCTATCTGTGATTTTACTGTAAAGATGAGATGAGATCTCTTAGATCAAATAAACCACTTATAGGATGGATTTGGAGCGCTATTCTTTCATTCCCAATAAAGTCGATGATGCACGATAGCGCAATGGCTGGGGGGAACCACGTGAGACTTAGTACCGGCCAATTTCAGGCATCGTATGATGGGTTATCTTTCTATAACGGAAGTAAATACATAAATTCTAATTAAATGTTGAATAATCTTCTTAAGTTCAGCTAAGAATAGGGAGAAATCATATAATTCTTAAACAATTTGCTTTTATACATATTAGACCAGCACTTGCATTGTACATAAAAAATATTGAAAATATACATATGTAAAATAATCTTTAGGTAAGAGGATTACCGTATTGTCCAAACATAAATAAAAAAAAATGTTTGAGGGTTCTAATTCTACTTCGTTCTATTGATCCGTATTTTTGTTTATTATTATTAAACGAACTTGTTATACTTTGTGACATTCTCTCGTTGAGTCGGTTCTCTGATATTTTAAACATATGATAGATGACGTTTATATTCACAATGACATCACACTATTTTTAATACAAGCTGATCTCTTCAAATCGTTTGCAGGATATACTAAACGAAAATAAAACCAATATAAAATATTATTGCATTCATAAATCGCCAACGAAAAAGTAAATATTAAAACAAAGTATCCGAGTGTTTTTTTTTCAACTTGTTTTAATTAATACATATATGCATGACCTAAAATTTTTTTATTTTTTATTTTTTCCGTTTCACTACAGAATTTTATATTTTACTATCGCTGCTAATCTTTGGTCTGCCTGGAAATATTTTTGTTATTTTAGTGATGAGAAAATTGGCAAGTGCAACAGCAACACTGACTATTTACATGACCATATTTGACACTTTGGCAATAATCACTAAAACATTAATTAGTGGACTGAATACTATTTTGGAATATTCCAAAGAGGAAGTTTATAAACTTGATATCATGCTTTTTTTTTATACTATTTTTTGTTGGTTCAGGTAACTGGACATTGGTACTGATATGTGCAGAACGTTTTATTTCTGTAGTTTATCCACTTCAACGTCAAAGAATTGTCACTTCCAGACGTGTTCACATTGTAGTTTCCCTCGTAAATGTAATGGTGTTACTGTACGGTATACTTAGTGTTTCTCTACGGTTATATTTACATCATTATCTCCAAATTACAATTAATGTTTTTATAATAATTATTCCTTTATTCATCATTACATTGTTAACAATTTCAGTCATAGTAAAACTCAAACTTTCTAATCAAATTGAAATAGAATTGACACAAAGAAGAAGCGGCATCAGACAAAATTTAGAAAAAACACTTATTTATTTAATGTTATCATCAGCTATATTGTTTTTTATTCTAAATTGTCCTATGACCATATTTTATCCTTTGTCATCGCATTATGAGCTTTATGAAATTGAAGGTGTTGTAATTACTGATTATTGTTTTTTTTTCCTTCTCAGTGCATCTCACGTTTTCAACTTTTACATCTATATCATATTTTGTAAAGGCTTTAGAAAACTTGCATTGAATATGTTAAAAAACTGTTGGCATTAAACCAGAATCAGCTCCCTAATTATTATTTCTAAAGGTAAAACAATTAAGGAAGCTATTATTATTTTTATTTATGAGAGAATGATTACAAATTAAACCAGTGTTTTACTCCATTTTCATGAAAATATTTGTGGAACATTTTACTGAGGCTGGATGGTATACCGAAACTTTCAGCACTGAGACAGCTTATATATATAAAAAAAATTGATATTTATATAACAATCTAAAAATATATTAAGCAAAATATAAGATCTAATAACTAATACTTTTGATACTTATATATATATATATTAGGGTGCCACTCAAAAAAAAAATTGTGAGTTTTTATCCTGCCACCCCCAAAATGTGTTAGTAATGTTATAAGAATAAAATTGGCAAAATTTGAATGTATTCTGATAATATTTATTGCTAGCTCAACAATGTCAAAGTTTTGCAATAATCAGTGTTTCGTGACATTACCATACGGTAATCGGTAATCCTGCTGTAAGACAAAAAATCAAAAGTTATTTGAAGACACCTATTGCTGTAAAAGAGAACAAACAACTGTTTTGTACATAGCATCAGAATAGTATCTTTCAGAACCTTCAGCTAATAAACATAAAGAGTCAATTCAACATAGTTCAGACTGAAAGATCACTATTCACTAATTACACAGGCCTATAATGAAAAAATTGTTTAAAAACTAAATGCTTGATCTTATGTAACTTTGGTCGCTGATTTCAGTAAAAATAAGTAAAAAATTCCATCACCCTCAGATTTTTGCCAAAATCAACATTTGTCCTCTAAAAGGAGAAAATTGTCTTATACCGCTTCACTAATAAAAAAATAATTCTTTTGCATGCCATTATATCATATTCATTATTTTTCATTTTATTATTATAATTTAAAAATATATTAAACACTAAGCAGTATAAAAAGTTAAAAATCCATGTGAAAAAAATTACCAAGTTGATATTGAACTCAACGTATTACATCATGCATATACACAATTTTGATGTTGTACATTTTTCTAGTATGATATCATCTGAGTCTGATTTCATCTTAGTTGATGATATCAGACTTGTAATAAGTATTTAAAAGGCAGCTTATAAACAAATCTAAGTTAATTTAAGTTTAGCAAAAGTCTGAATTACATATTGAGGAATAGTTTTTAAATTTCTTAGTCAAAATGGCTGCTAGAGGTTGTCTTGTTTCGCCTGATAGTTTCTGCTATATATGTGGCAGTTTTGTAGTGAAAAAACAACAGCGAAATATTACCGAATTTGTAAAGAAAGTATATTTTGCTTATTTTGGTGTCAAATTAGGTGACCAAGACAAGTCATGGGCACCGCATAGAGTGTGTCCTATTTGTGTAGAAGAACTTCGTCAATGGTTTCAAGGTAAAAATATTTTTTTTCGTTTTGGTATTCCTATGATCTGGAGAGAAGCACGAAATCATTCTGATGATTGTTATTTTTGTACATGCAATGTGGATGGTTACAATTTAAAAAACAAAAATAAATTTGTATCCAAGTCTTCCAAGAGCTATTCGTCCTGCGCCTCATGGTCCAAATGTTCCTATACCTTCTGTTCCTGAATCACTGGACAACATTGTCATATCAGATGCATCAGATGAAGAAAATAATATATCTGAAGAAGAGTTTAGTATTCCTAGCAATGAGCCTCAACAATTTTCACAACAGGAGTTAAATGATTTAGTCAGGGATTTAAATTTATCAAAAGAATCTGCATAGTTGCTGAGTTCTAGGCTGAAAGAGAAAAATCTTCTGGCTGCAAACACATCTTTCTGTTGGTATAGAAACCGCGAAAAAGATTTCACTTCATTTTTTAGTCAGGATGAAGAATTAGTTTACTGTAACGATGTAGCAAAGTTGATGAACATGTTTAATGTTGAATATGATTGCAGCAACTGGTGGTTGTTTATTGATGCATCAAAAAGGAGTTTCAAGGGAGTGCTTTTTCATAATGGTAACAAGTTTGCATCACCACCAGTTGCCCACTCAGTCCGCTTAAAAGAGCGTTATGAAAATTTGGAAATGATATTGTCTAAAATCAAATACAATGAACATCAATGGACCGTTTGCGGAGATTTGAAAGTAATATCAATGCTATTAGGGCAAACAGGAGGGTACACAATATATCCATGTTTTTAATGTGAGTGGGACAGTAGAGATAAAAACCAGCATTGGGTTAAAAAAGAATGGCCAAGAAGAGAACTAGTACCTGGTGTAAAAAATATTCTAAATGTAAATCTCATAGATCCGAAAAAAGTTCTTTTACCTCCACTTCACATTAAAATTGGCATTATGAAGCAATTTGTTAAGGCATTGCCAGAAGATGGTCCTTGTTTTCAATACTTGGTAAAAAACTTCCCTAACTTATCTGAAGCAAAATTGAAAGAAGGAGTTTTTGTAGGTCCAGATATTCGCAAGATGATGAAAGATACTACATTTGAAGCTACAATGAATGTTGCAGAAATAGAGGCTTGGTTATCATTTAAAGAAGTGGTAGCAAAATTTCTTGGGATTTATAAGGATCCAAATTTCAAAGATATTGTTGAAAGCATGCTCAGAAAACTAAAAACATTGGGTTGCTCAATGAGTTTGAAACTCCATTTTCTCAACTCCCACATTGATTTCTTTCCAGAAAACCTCGGAGCAGTAAGTGAAGAAGAGGGTGAAAGGTTTCACCAGGATGTCAAGGAAATGGAAAGGAGATATCAAGGGCGTTGGAATGTCAACATGATTGCTGACTACTGCTGGATGTTGCAAAGGGAATTAACAGAAAAAAAGTTTACAAACGGAAGTGTCAAAAAAGAAGTTTTGAAAAGAAGAGAACAAGACATAATGGAAAAGAATAAAATAAATTTTAATTTTATTACATTTATTAATTGTTAAATCTATATTATGTGATTTTTATACACATTGAATGACGTGAAAACTATGATAAAATGCATATAATTTTAATGACATTTTTTAAAATTTCTTTTTTTCGTATCAAATTTTTTTCGTGTTTTGCAAAAAAATCTTACGTGATAGAAAAAAAAAACGGGTCTCAATTTTGAAATCAGCACATTAAACTACATAATATTCAGCATTCAAAATTAAAACAATTTTCCAAAAGTTAAAAATTGCAGGCCTGTGTAATTTACAAAAACATAAAAATTCAGCTGAAAAATAATATAATCAACAAGCGAATTAATATTGTAAGAAATTTAAATTTATAAAATGAAATGCATTACATAAAATATTTACAAATGTTTTGACCATAACATGACAAAAATACTGTGAGAAGTGAATGATGGCTATTAAATATAGAAAGTCTTTTAGGAAATTTTCTACACAGTAGTCAACAGTAATATATGTCATAATCATTTACATGGCAATAAAATATGATTTCATAGGACAATGTGTCACAAAGCAATGTAATATGTAACAAGGTAATATAATGTCACAGGGTAATATAATGATGTCACAGCCTCACAGGGTAATAATGATGTCACAAGGTAATATAATAATGTCACAAGGTAATATAATAATGTCACAAGGTAATATAATGATGTCACAAGGTAATATAATGATGTCACAAGGTAATATAATGTCACAAGGTAATGTAAATTGATGATGCCCAGCTTGGATAAGTAGATTCATCCCCACTAACCCCCCCCTCCATTCACAATATTACTTTAAAAAAACTAATAGTCCAGACATGATTTAAAAACCATCCATTAAAAAATAAATAAATACTTTGATGCATTTATTAATTGACATAAAATGAGATAAGATTCTGTACAGTGCAACAAATGCATATTGTCAAACCAACAAATGCATATTGTCAAACCAACAAATAGCTAACAAATTACATGTCAAATGCCAAAATGTATGTGTTCTGTAAGCCGAAAAGTGAAAAAGGTTAAACATTTGTCAAACGTACGGTTGAACACACTTGGATTGTCTCTTTGGTTAAAATATGGGACTAATTAATCAAGTTTTAACAGTGACTTAATAAAAGGTAAAAAAATCAAATTGTGACAATGACGAATGACAAGACAAACGAAAAATAACGTAATAATCCGTGACAATAGAAGCGTATGCAGAATTCATCAATGTGTGTGTTCAGAGTTTAAAAATGTGTGAAGACTTTTAACAAGGTATGTATGCAGACTGAAAGGCAAGACAAAGAGTAACAAAGTTTGTGCAAAGCATAGCCTATCCTATGCTTTTCAGGGCCGTCTAGGCAAAGATTGAGAAGCCCTCTAGACAAAAAGTAATTGCTGGTCCCCCTTTAGCATTAGGTTTGATTAAAGATAATCAGTTTTACAATGTTGGCTAAGTGGGATTGATTTGTTGGCCTAGTCTGATAATTATCTAACAGAGTGGCAGTAGAAATGTTCGGAAAACATTAGCTAAAGAGAGAATGAAATATTACAACATGAAAAGAAGAATAAAATGTTAATTCACAAATAAATTCAAATTCATGTCAGAGTAATAACCAGCACATCTTAATACAGACCAACAACCGTCTATGTCTCATCCCTATTCTCCTTCCGTTTTATAACCCATTTATTTGGTGCGTTACAATACTACAGGGAATTCCATCTTACATCTACATTGATACAATAATTAATTGTCTATCTTTATAACTATCTATCAATCTATATGTCTGTCTATTTATCTATGTCTATGTCCTTACAGATCTCTATAGTTTTATAAGTCATCCTTCAAATTTTGCTTTCACTCTCACGAAGTCGATCAATCTGGCGATATTTCTTCATCAGCAGATCTCCTACTTCATCGTTGCCAGGTTTCTGATAAATCTTGTCGTATTTTGTGTGGTTGTATTTGTCATTTGTCTAATAGGACTTCTCCAAGTGTTTGGAATTGGGCTTGTCATTGAACTTTTTCTCAAGTCTAGGATAAGCTTTCTCAGAGTCTGGAACTTCCGGAGATTTTAAAAAATCTTCGCAAACCAACGGGCTTGGTGGCAAAAAGAAGATCGTAGCAGAGTGAGCCTATAATAGCTCCGACCATTGGCCCAACCCAGTAGATCTATGGATGAAAAAAACAAGAAGCATATCATTGACTGCACAGATGACTTAAAACAATAATTACACTGTATTGATATATATTTCCCTTCTCATCTAATATGTACAGAGGTCCTTAGACAAATAAAGTTTTAATCCAATATGAACGATAACCAATACATAGAAAACTTTAAAAATAAAACACATCAACTCTGGCCTCCCCTGAGACGGTTCCGTTCTCAGCCTCAGAGAAATTTGTTCTGCCCCCTTTTCCCGATTCATACCCTTATCCCCATAACCTATTCGTGCTATGCCCCACTGGTGACATCTGTCACTCTACATTAATGTACACCTTCACTAAATTCACAACTTGACTTTCCAGCACTTTCTTGTTCACTCCCACACAATCCCATTAAAAACATGCTAATTGACCACACATCATTCTCGCACCAACACACAATATCCTGACAGTTTTCGTAGATTCAAAACAATTAACTTTACTAAACGAGCTAATGAGTTGTTTTTTTTTTTTTTTACATCTGTATGAGTAGACAGAACACAGTTAATTTCAGAGGATGTGTTTGATGACAAATTTGTTTTTTTTTTAAACATAATTTTCCTTTAAACATTGCCTATTCAACATTCCTTTATTTTATTTTCATTCCGAAATGGAATAACAGTAATGTCTACAAAAAGCTTATAAGACAAATATAGTCAACTCCTTTTTTTTTTATAGATTAATGACTTTCATACTTACACTTTAATTAAATTCAGGGGAACAACGCTCCCACAAACCAAAAAATATATAACACTTGATAAAAAAAACTACATAAATAAATTTTTTTTTTATGTTTAATGAGCAGCTTGAAAAATCTGACTTACCCAAGCATTTCTAAAATCCTCCTGAACTATAGCAGGGCCGATGCTTCTGATGGGGTTCATACAACTTCCAGAGATTGGAGCCTGTTTTGAGAGAAAAAAAAATATTTACACCATTATCTCCTGATAATGCATATGATTAATATTTAGTTTACGGGTAAATTTTTTAGAAATTATAATAAAATGGAACAAATACGGTGCACGCTATTGTTTGACTAGTTACATACTATACCTAATAACTTGCAATATTGAAAAATGAAAAATTAAATCTAATTTGTACACACTATCTGAGTAGGAAAGGGCTTTGAAGAGATTTTGAAATTCCATTATGAATAATGTATCGTTTTCTGGACTGAACTTGACACGTCAACTATAGATCAACCTTTTTTTTTTATTTAATTAATGAACAGATATACCATTTTGAAGTCGCAGATACTTACTGCAAAAAGAACATTGACGGACACAATCATACCGACCATAAATGGGACAGAGCCCTGCATATCAGTTCTGCCAGGGTCAATCTGTAAAAAAAAAAGGTGAAAGGTCAAGGTCACGGTCAACTTTTTATTTTAAATAAAATGTTTTTAATTGATCACACTTTCACAGGCAATGGATATTGTCCATTATGAAACTGTCTACCCATGTTGTGATTATTGCTTAAAACACATGCAAGATGATGTCTACTAGCTAACATTACCAATGTCTGCCAGGTTGACATTATGGATAATTATGTCAGTAAACTCAATACTATCATTGTGACTTGTCACACCTATATATAACAATCATGTATTGTCGGCCAGAGTGACGTAACTGTCTTGTGACCAACAATCACCAGGCCATTATGTCTCATCACACATTAAAGCGAGCCCCCAAAAATTTAATCATCACTAACTTGCAAATAAAAATAAGTATTGTTCCATCTTGTTATTCTTTCTTCATAGATGGGTTATGAAAATTTATCAAGACTTCTTAGTGGATTGCTAAAATGGCCAACTAAATTAATAACATGTATACACTCACCATTGACAAACTGGCGTATTAAATTAATAATTTGGCAACATATACACTCCCCATTAACAAACTGGCCTATAAAATTAATTATTTGGCAACATAAACACTCACCATTGACAAACTGGCATATTAAATTAATAATTTGGCAACATATACACTCCCCATTAACAAACTGGCCTATAAAATTAATAATTTGGCAACATAAACACTCACCATTGACTAACTGGCCTATAAAATTAATAATTTGGCAACATATACACTAACCATTGACAGGATGGCAAAGAGAAGAAGGAATGTAATGGAAATCTCAGCACCTAGAGCCTCAGCAGAAGAAACGCCCTCACCTGGGACGACCACACCCAGATTTCCAACAAATGACTCAGGGATAGCCAGTTTGAGTAGTCCAGCTCCGGCGATGGCCCCGGCACTCTGAAACAGTATGTAAATGATGCACCTGCAGAAGGTACAAAAAGAAATATAAAAAAATTGGTTTTTTAAAGTAAACAAGTAATTTTTATATTGCTGTCTTTTTTTTTTAACTTAACATCTTAGGTAATAAAATACACGATCAACCCTTCAATCTGTTAATTGGTTCCGAGATTCCATGAATCAGGAATCTTAATTTCATATGGAACATTTTTTTTTGTAATTAGCGCTAGACAACTGCCTATGATCGAAATAGGTGTTTTAGCATTGCCCATGAAACAAATCTTTATTCTATTTCCCTACACCGGTGCTTCTCAACAGTTATGGTTTCATGACCCAAAGAAGAGAATAAAATTGTATATTAAGATTCCCCCCCCCCCCCCCCGCGATACTTTCACAGATTTACAAACTTTTAGATTCTTGATCCTTTTTAATTATAAATTTTAATGCAACCCATCTGCACTGCATGCCACATTTTGAGAGTTACTGACCTATTTATTACTATTAGACAAAAAAAAGTGATTTGACAACAGCATTTAAAAATACTGTTGCACATTTAACTATGTGTATGTGGTTTATAGGTAGCCTCCAATGTTTATCTGATAATGCCAAGCTATGATTATCAAAATATGATGTGTCGAGGGTCGAATATATTAAACTGATTAATGTTAAATATTGTAAATGCTAGAAGACTTCCTTCTAACTGAGAAACTAGTATTATACAAGTCTATTCTTTTTTATGTTGATCAGATTCTTAAAGAGCAGTTTGCCTACTGCGCAGCATGACTTACCTGACCAGACTAATGTGTCCAGTGATTAAAAACCCCACAGAGATGGCCGGGTTGACATGACCACCACTCACAGTGGACAGGGCAGTAATGAGAACTGCTAGCAAGAAACCTGCTCCGATGGCAAGCTGAAAGAAAAAAAAAATGTGATTTAGACTTATGTACAAGTACACTGCACTAGGAGTGAAGATTTGTGTCAGTCATTAGCAGTAAAAAATAATATTAAAATAGTTTCACAATTAATACATCATTTGCAGTAACTCAAGTGTACTAATTGGTATGCCTATACTGTCTACACCTTTCACAAGGTCAAGTTTATAAATAGCTAGATGTGAAGGCAAAAAGAGAAAACAAAAGAGAAGGGGTAAATGTTTACCGCAGTTAGGATTTAAGACACCCAGATGTATACGCCACTGTTATTTACCTGGAGAAGAGGAGGGTCTGGTGTGCCCTCTTTTTTCAGCCCCATCCCGACAGCGAACGCAACCAAGAGTAGACAGCCAACAAACTCTCCCACTGCACCTTTCCAGAAAGCCCAACTCTTGACGTCGGAGAGCTCTCTGTTTATCAGCCTTTGCGCGATAGTCTCCCCTGGATAGCCATGGCTGATCTCATCTCGGAGCCTGTCTGGTATCGAGGCTATAGACATGTCGGTGTATCAGTAGTTATCACAACCTGTAATGTAAAACAACTATTGCTTTAATAGATTTATACATGACAACAAGAACAAAAACAAAAAAGACACAGACCTGACCAGTGGAGTAACTAGGGCGGTCCACCCCTGATGGCATTAACATTGACACCAGCAATGGGCGACAGTTTACGCCACTTAAATCATTTATTAGCACGAAATGCGGTGGCATGTTTAGAGTCGATACTAATGTTGGAAACGCCGATGGGCCTAGATACGCCACTGAACTTAACCAAATGTAAATGGAAAAAAAAAATGTCAACACTAAATGTTCAGTAACAGTTTTGTGCAATATAAAATAAGTCCTGCAGAATCATTCTCTTCGGAACATTAATAAGAAAGGAAGTATATGAAATGTGACGACAATGGAGCACCGTACTTTACATAAATTGCTAGTAAACAACATGTTAAATAAACCTGCACGTCAACAGTACAGAGTAAAGGGAGTTTCACTTGCAAACGTGATTCAAACACGTTCCCGTGCGAAACAAAATTACAAGTTCCATTAATTTAGAAACACTGCTCGTATAAAAAGTCAATATACGCATGATCAAAAACAGTTGAACTTGTAGACGCTAGTAACACTTTATTTCACTAACGGAGATTGGTCACTGGCTTCCATTACTACACACTTTCTAAAACTAGGTCTGTTTACTATTTAACTGGATGTAACGGATTTTATGTTTGTTGTTATTACGTTGTTTATGCAACACTGACTTCTTTTACATAAGCATCATCAATCCGTCATAAAATAAGAAACTCAATCCACGATCCATGGTTCATTATAATTTATTAACATCACAATAAAATATAAACAGTAGAATAAATTCAAAATGAACTGAATTATCACCAGTCAAATAATCTCCTTAAGTGAACGAATAAACGCTTATCAATAAACTTATCCAATAAACTCAACTGACTATATACTGAATCACACACTTGAACTGAACTTGATTGACTTTGATACTCAACTGAACTTACTCTCTCTCTCTGACTCGCTGACTGACTTGCTGACTGACTGATGTATCTCACATCTCACAAACAGCCTCTTATATAATTTGCATGCATCATCTCTCGAACTTTCTACATCCCTCTCTATCGCACTTACTAGACGATCATACTTTCTATAAATATCATATCTGGACTCTTAGAAATGACTAGAGTCTTGACCCCGTGACCTCAGGCTGACCTGACTGACCAAGCTCCAAAACATACACACACACCTGTGTGCATAGCACACACAACTACACTATGACACTAGAATACAACCAATGGTACAAGGTGAAGGTCAATGACAGGTTAGATTTAAGTTGACCTTTGTCCCAAAAACAAAACGTTTATTTCAGCCCAATGATTCTCAAATCATGGGGATATGGGCCTACAGTTATAGACACACACACACACACACACATAAATATATTAGGGTGGGGCAGAAAAAGACAAATTTTGGAGTTAAGGCAAACCAAAATCAGTGATCCATATGAAAGTAAAAGCGTAGACAAAAACAGTTTTATTTTCTGTATAACCGTTTTCTAGCAACTTTGTCTTTAAAAAAACGCAATTAAATGTATTCTGAAAATATAACGCTGCTGAACAGAGTGAATTATTAACAATAGTTCTTAAAATCAAACACAACATATTCAACAATAACAATCTCTAGTAAAGTAAAAAAAAAACAAAGTTATTTGCAACAGTACGGCATTTCAAATGTGAAATTAGTGCTGAATGTCTGCCTATGTTTCTATTGTTGGCACGTCCGATCTTGATTCCTTCCTTTGAATAATAGCACCATGGCGTCTATCATGTCTGTACACTTTGCCACAAACTGCTGTGACATCCTTGATGTTTCTTTCAACATCTTGCGAATGGCATGGAAAGTGAGGTAGAATCACCTGGCCGTAACTTGCAATATCTTCGGCAGTGATGTCCTGCAGCAGTGGAGGTGAATCAAACTCGACCAGTTCCCAGTTCACCATGCTAATGTACGACTCAGCTGAAAAGTTTTTAATTCTGTTCTTACCAAAACAACGAATCTTACACGTGTCACTTGAGTGAATACTTCGAGCCAGCTACACTTTTGCTTATGCAAATTTTCTAATGTTTTCGTCTTTGTCGTCAACAGCCACCAACAAGATATTTTCTGGATGAAAAAAGTAGCTTTTGTTTTGAGGCAACGGCGCCACGATAGCCTGATCAGTTGTGTCAAGTTTTTAGTACACCCATACCTCGCTCTACGGCCTAGATACGTTCAACGAAATTTTGTCGCTAAGCGAAAAGCCGTTTAAGGAATCAATTATTCTAGTACAAATCCATACAAATTCAATGAGATCGGTTCCAAGTCGTTTAAAATATGTAACATGGTTTATCATTCAAAATATTTTTTTCTCTTTTTATTTCATTTAAATTAAAGCAACATACATTTGTACATAAAATAATAACAAACTCCAACAATCATCAATAGTCTATAAACAAAAATGAAACAATTTCATGTTACATAAAATATGAATATGTATAATATTTAAAAAAAAAAAAATGAAGAATTGGTGACCTGCAGATCAATGACGTCATCACTTTCCGCTGGTAAGGATGGGCCTGGCTTACCACAATTGTCCCACGTTGTTTGTCTTGCCTTCTTGTCTAGTTCATTCTTCAATGAGTTATAACTGCTAATGGCTGTTAATTCCTCGAGATATTGAGAGCTACGTCTGACGTCAGGATCGTTTTCAAGGAGGAGGTTCCCTATCAGCTTCAAGAAGAGCAAGCACATCACCTTCGTTCAAATCTTTCAAGCCGAAATTTTCTACTAGATCCAAAATATTTTGCCTAATTTCAGGAAGAACCTAGGGATTTTAGGGCCCTTCTTTGGAGGCCCCTGCATTTTAACATCTGACACCATGACATGAGATAATGTACTTTATATTTAATGTAACAAAATATTTGGCGGCCCCCCTCAAGCTAAGACCGGGAGGGACTTTTGAATTTGGACCCCCTCCCCTCCCCTGCTACGCTTCTGTCTGCATCAGTACTTTTTACACATTCTGGCCATATTTTTTCCATACATGGTTCATTTTGTCAATTTTAATTCCTTCCATCATTCACTGATGCTGTCAGCAGTATCCTTGATGTTATAGTTTTTCCAAAATGTTTTAATTGAAGATTCACCATCGGTTTCCCTTATACTGAGTTGTCGGAAAGTTCGGTGTAGGTAATGTGCCTTAAAAGTGACTATTGCACCCTTAACAATTGGTTGGATCAGTGCTGTTGTATTTTTCGGAAGGTACTATATCATGACATCTTCAGATAGTTCGGATAAATTAGGTAAAATGCCTTGGTGCATTATCCAAAATTAGCAATTTTTTTTTCACTTCTGTGCTAAAGTGTTTTTTTTTTGGCCGTTATAGCGAAACATTTTAGGCCGTAAATCGAAAACGTGCCTGAATTGATGAAGGCCGTTATGGCGAAATGCCGTATAAAGAGCGGCCGTACAGCGAGGTATGAGTGTACAGTGAAATCATGAAGAAGAAGTTCTTGGCTCCGTCCTGGCAAGTATCTATGTTAGAAATTTTTAAATTGAAAGCTGAATCATTGTCGATGACATGAATGCACTAGACTTTACCAACGTTTCTAGTACGATCCAACATGTTTTAAATTTATCTAAAGTTGTTAAAATTTAAAAACCAAATAAGAAAATTGCAACTTGGAGATTTCCTTTTCAATTTACCGAATTATCCACTTTGAAATAGAGCTTTCATTTTTTTTTTAAATATCTGTAAAATTTGAAATCACTAAGTAAATTAAAATTTCAAAGAAAAATCTTCCATACCAACCACACTGTGAAATCTTCCAGTCAAATGACTCAGATCCAGTCACTCGAAATGCACAAACCGGGAACCAGTCAAAATGTGACCAGGATGGGCAGTTTTTTTTCTCATGGGGGGGGGGGGACGCGTCGCTTCAGTGGCCAGGTGTTACTGTAAAACACCTGATTCTTGCCCAACTGTGTGACTGTGTGTGTGTTGCATTTGGTACTACGCTGTACATTTCAGCGTGTGTGTGTGTGTGTGTGATTGTGAGTGTGTGCTGTTATGTGGGGCTATGCTGTACATTTCTGCGTGTGTGTCTTTTATCTGCATGCCTGTCATTGTACTTGTGGGATAGTTTAACCCTAACCCTAGCCCTAGTCCCCGACGATTTTTATTTTTTCTCGCCCCTTAGTCAACCCTGTGCTCACATGGTACCTGCCATTAACCTACAACGTACATACTCACTTGAGAAAGGTTCTCAAACTTGAGTGGTTCGCGACCCACTAAGAAATATTTTCGGTTTTAGCGAAGCACACTCCAAAAGAAAACGCTAAATTATATTTTTGTATGCATTCTCGATTATGCAATTATTAAAAATTTCAACGACCCATCCCGACGGCCGTAGTTTGCTTGGTAGCCGTAGTTTGCCCGGTGGTTATTTTTTGCCCGGTGGCCGTAGTTTGCCCGGTGGCCGTAGTTTGCAGGTGGCCGTAGTTTGCCCGGTGGCCGTAGTTTGCAGGTGGCCGTAGTTTGCCCGGTGGCCGTAGTTTGCCCGCTGGCCGTAGTTTGCCCGGTGGCCGTAGTTTGCAGGTGGCCGTAGTTTGCTCGGTAGCCGTAGTTTGCCCGGTGGCTATAGTTTGCCCGGTGGCCGTAGTTTGCCCGGTGGCCGTAGTTTGCAGGTGGCCGTAGTTTGCCCGGTGGCCGTAGTTTGCAGGTGGCCGTAGTTCACCCAGTGACCGTCGTTTGCCCGGTGGCCGTAGTTTGCCCGGTGGCCGTAGTTTGCCCGGTGGCTTTAATTTGCCCGGTGGCTATAGTTTGCCCGGTGGTTGTCGTTTGCCCGGTGTTTGTAGTTTTCCAGGTGGCCGTAGTTTGCAGGTGGCCGTAGTTTTCCTGGTGGCTATAGTTTGCCCGGTGGCCGTAGTTTGCCGGTGGACGTAGTTCGCCCAGTGGCCGTAGTTTGCCCGGTGGCCGTCGTTTGCCCGGTGGCCGTCGTTTGCCCGGTGGCCGTAGTTTGCCCGGTGGCCGTAGTTTGCCCGGTGGCTTTAATTTGCCCGATGGCTATAGTTTGCCCGGTGGTTGTCGTTTGCCCGGTGTTTGTAGTTTTCCAGGTGGCCGTAGTTTGCAGGTGGCCGAAGTTTGCCTGGTGGCTATAGTTTGCCTGGTGGCCGTAGTTTGCCCGGTGGCTTTAATTTGCCCGGTGGCTGTAGTTTGTCCGGTGGCTTTATTTGGCCCGGTGGCTATAGTTTGCCCGGTGGTTGTCGTTTGCTCGGTGTTTGTAGTTTTCCAGGTGGCCGTAGTTTGCCCGGTGGCCGTAGTTTGCAGGTGGCCGTAGTTTGCCCGGTGGCCGTAATTTGCCCGGTGGCCGTATTTTGCCCGGTGGCCGTAGTTTGCCAGTGGCCGTTGTTTGCCCGGTGGCCGTAGTTTGCATGTGGCCGTAGTTTGCCCGGTGGCCGTAGTTTGCAGGTGGCCGTAGTTTGCCCGGTGGCCGTAGTTTGCAGGTGGCCGTAGTTCAACCAGTGGCCGTCGCTTGCCCGGTGGCCGTAGTTTTCCCGGTGGCCGTAGTTTGCATATAGTCGGACATAGACACTTCTCATGTAATATCAATTTAAGATTATGTGTCAGAAGTAACTTGTAAGTAGTTACGTCATCGTGTTTACTTTTCTCACCCCGTGTTTTTGTGGACACGAAGACTTCTTACATCTATAGCTGTGTAATAATATGTCTCTAATACAGAAGTTCTCGAAGTGTGGAACGCGACCCAACAGCGGGAAGGCGGGGGGTGGGGGGGGGTGTTTGTGTGGTAAAGCGATCGACTGTGTCGACCTGAGGGATATGTTCAGGTCATAGCTGAAGTCCCCGCTATATTTCCCGTGGTGCCTCCATGGCCATTGCACCATCGGCTATGGTGGAGGATTAAAGAAGGGCACCATAAAAAACCGTCCCGTTTGAGGCTTATAGGATCTACGTGATTTCATCTCATCCTTACAGGGGCGTCACACACACACACACACCAGCGTGACTCAGACAAATATTTGATTGGGGGTGGGGCAGTGTCGTGACAAATTTAAATGTGTATTTGAGGGATCGATCATCAATCAGTATTAGTATAACTATGACTCTTTGTCTCTTTTTAATATTTAGTTGGTCCATCTGGAAATTAGATAGGGAAATCGAATCATACAATTAATGGTGCTTTGATGCTTTTTTAGAGCATTTTCGAAAAAAAATGCTCTATTGTCCCCGTTTTGTCTGTCTGTCTGTCTGTCTGTCTGTCTGTCATCACCCTAGATCTCAACAACCATAAGTCCTAGACCCATGATGTATATATCATTTTGTAGGTCTTGGCCTGCCAAGAAATGCCTTTTTTCCATTTCGCGATCTGACCTCTCAGGGCCGTAAAAGGGGCCTTAGTACCGTTTTTTTTACTATATAAGCTATATTAATAAAGGAGCGCTATATCTCAGCAACTATAAGTCCTAGACCCATGATGTATATATCATTTTGTAGGTCTTGGCCTGCCATGTGTACATCAAAAGTTCATTTTGCGATAGGACCTCTGAGGGCCGGGCTTCAGGGCTCCTAAGGGGCTTATGTATTATATATACACCTTGTACGTTCAATAACCCATTCATTTGGTGCGAAATACTGCAGCACGTAGTTTCACCAAGATTTATTAAGAAACTCATCAAATGAAATAGTAAGCTTGTGTTCTGAGTTTAATTGAAAGTATCAGAGCTATGCAACAATTGACGGAGTTTTCGGACGATTAAATGACTATAATTTAGAATGTTTTCAATTATGAGTCCTATTTCAGTAACCACAAACCACTTGTAGTTAGATTTAAGAGACAATAATTTTTTTTCAAATATAAAGAAACGTCTTTATAATTTTTTTTTACAGATATATGCATTACACAATTGAATTTATAAACATTTCCAAAATTTACAAATATTTACTGAAAGCTAACAAACGTACTGATACATAACACGAAAATGCGCTAACACGTCCTGTGTCCAGAATGGAACAGGCTTAATTGCTTGTTTTTATATTTACTTTTATGGTAGTTTGTTCTTTGCAGGTGGAACATGAAAGCAGTGCATTTGTTTATTTGTTTGTTTTTTCATTGTTGATCTGGAATCCACAACTTGTATCATTGTGTGGGTCGCGATATTTGTCAAACCACTGTTCTACTCTCTTTCTTTTTTTTTTTATTTTTAAATAAGTTGGACCTTTAAAATTGGGGAGTTAACTGTGATAAGACATAATACATTTAATCAACTGTCAAGAGGGTCAAGTCCCCTTGTAAGAAGCGAACAAGTTATGTGTAAACGGAGAAGGGAGAAAAAGAGAAAGAGAGAGAGAAGAGAGAGAGAGAGAGAGAGAGAGAGACAGAGATAGAGAGAGAGAAAGAGAGAGAGAGAGAGAGAGAAGAAGAAGAAGAAGAAGAAGAAGAACGACACAAATCTTGCGTCAGGAGCGTTTGAATACAGTATACAGGCCGTGATCCACATTTCTAGGACCATCATGTGACACCCACGCATTCAAGCATAAGCCCAATGCCGTGTCTCGTAAGATGAACAGATCATGTGACGTACATTGTGTTGTTCTCATGGGCGTCGCTAGGAATTTTTCCAGGTGGGGCAAAAATTTTCCAGGGGGGGGGGGCAAATTACAACTTTATGACATTTTTTTTAAATGTAAAGGTGGGGGGCATTTAAAGGGGGGGGGACAAATGCCCCCCCCCTCTTATATGACCATGAATGCGCCCATGGTTGTTGTTGTTGTTATTATTGTGGTTAATTGTTTCTCACAGCTGAGATTTGTATTTTACCTGTCTGTTGCTCCGTCTTTTATTACAGAAGCCAGGGGACGGACATGGTGACGCAGACACAGATAGAGCAGGGAACAGACAGATAGATAGGCAGGCGGACGGACATGGTGACGCAGGGAACAGACAGGTAGACAGGCAGGCGGACGGACATGGTGACGCAGGGAACAGACAGATAGATAGGCAGGCGGACGGACATGGTGACGCAGGGAACAGACAGGTAGACAGGCAGGCGGACGGACATGGTGACGCAGGGAACAGACAGATAGATAGGCAGGCGGACGGACATGGTGACGCAGGGAACAGACAGGTAGACAGGCAGGCGGACGGACATGGTGACGCAGGGAACAGACAGGTAGACAGGCAGGCGGACGGGCATGGTGACGCAGGGAACAGACAGGTAGACAGGCAGGCGGACGGACATGGTGACGCAGGGAACAGACAGGTAAACAGGCAGGCGGACGGACATGGTGACGCAGGGAACAGACAGGTAGACAGGCAGGCGGACGGACATTTAAACTGATAGACAGACATAGACTAGATAGAAGGTAGATGATATTGAAAGAAAAATGATGAATACACAGATAGAAGATATATTAATATATAGATAGACAGATCATTAAGTAGATGCATGGACTGATTTATTGATGTATTGATTTATTGATTGATTGCTGAAACAAGTGAGCTTCATATTTAATATGACACATCAATAGAGGTAGATAGGGTAAATAGATTTAGATTGAAAATACATATAGATAATATAGATAGATAGATAGATAGATAATATAGATGGGTAGACAATTTCAAAAGTACATTCATCATCACTCGACTGCTTCATTGTTGACAGAGATAAAATAAAATGAAAGTATTATATTTCCTGGGACGGGCGCAAAAGTTAGATGTTGACTGATGTTTCGCTAGGATTATAATTAAATTGTTGAATAAAGCAAACATTTCAACTGGGTTGGGGCACCGGTAAACAATAAACGGATATTGTAAATATTTTACAGTTATATAATTATGCAACTTTTTTTTTCACTATTAGATTTTGATAAAAAAAATTGTTTCGCTGCACCCTAATAGATGGATGGATGGATGGTTGGCAGGCCCGTAGCGTGCGGGGTGGGGCGGCAGGGGGGCGGTCCCCCCTGCGTTTTGTCTGCCCCCCCTGCTTATTTCTTTTACTTACTAAAATATATTACTTGCACCCCCGTGCTATTGCCTGGCCCCTGCTGTAGAATGCCAGGCCCCTTCTGTAAAATTTTCACTCTACGGGGCTGATGGATGGATGGATAGATAGATAGATAGATAGATAGATAGATAGATAGATAGGTAGGTAGGTAGATAGATAGATAGACTATGTTTAGATTCAATGACCTATTATGAATGTTATTCACATATGTCCTACTCTGTCTTATGTCTCCATGTTCCCCACATTAAGCGGTCAATGACCTACAGAGATGGATTATGCAAAAGGCCACCTAGATTCAAGATAATAATTTCCTTTTGAAAAATTTCAAACTCCCCAAAATGCTATGGATTGGTTACAGCCTTAAAATTTTCCATCAGGTTGACTGAAATTTGCCACCACTAGTTTTGTCATGTTTCGGTTAATGGTTTATATAATGGGGGAGGGAAGGGAGGGTGTAATGTTTTTTAGTAGACATTAACCCTTGTTGAAGATCTGGGTACTGAGGTGGAATTTAGGCCAAGGCTATAAATGTCTAAATTTGGTATAGAGGTCGTCTGGAAAAAAGTAAAAATAGACCATTTAAAAAAAAATCAGAATAAAAATAGAACAGAAACTGCTATTTTTAAATTTAAATCCACGCACATCATTTCATTGGATATAAAATTTCATTTCATTGGATATAAAATTTCATTTCATTGGATGTAAAATTTCATTTCATTGGATGTAAAACAATCTGCTTTACATTGGATGTAAAACAATCTGCTTTACATTGGATGTAAAACAATCTGTTAATACATTGGATGTAAAACAATCTGCTTTACATTGGATGTAAACAATCTGCTATGCATTGGATGTAAAACAATCGGCTTTACAATGGATGTAAAACAATCTGCTTTACATTGGATGTAAAACAATCTGCTTTACATTGGATGTAAAACAATCTGCTTTACATTGGATGTAAAACAATTTGCTTTACATTGGATGTAAAACAATCTGCTTTACAACTGAGGACACAGAAAAACATGTTTAAAAAATATGATGCCGAAACGAGTTTGAGTTCTGACCGCCCTTACAGGACATAAGCAGCAGGGCCGATTTTATGGGTCACGCGAAGCAATGTTGTAAGTCTTATGTCTGTTGTAATGTCTTTTGTTATATCTGTTGTAATGTCTGTTGTTATGTCTGTTGCTATGTATGTATTTATGTCTGTTGTTATGGGTTTTGTCTGTTGTTATGTCTGTTGTTATGTCTGTTGTTATTTCTGTTGTTATGTCTGTTGTTATGTCTGTTGTTATGTGTTTTGTCTGTTGTTATGTCTTTTGTTATGTCTGTTGATATGTTGATAGTGACGGGATAATTACAGGGCCCTCGAAGACCATGGGGCAGCCCTTGTACTTAAGGAGAATAAGGGGGGGGGGGCTGGAGGCACTAATCAGCCATTTACATATTGTTCTTTTGAGTGACACAGGGCGTGCCCAGATGGATAGGGGGCCTAATATGCTGCTATGATAGACCTAAATGTATATTTGTTTTGTAGTGCTGTATAGAAATGTATGTGAGTGTTTTTGTATGTTTGTGTGTGTGTGTGTGTATGCTTGTCAGTGTGTTTGTTCGTATGCAAATGAGTATTTTTGAGTCTGTAATTTTTTCTGTGTGTCTTTGTGAGAGCAGGACCGCAGCCCGAAAATCTAAGGAAAACTCTGATAACTGCCCCCCCCCCCCTGTACTCCTTCCTCCTAAAAAGGTCAATCCTAATTGCAGATACACAGATATATTGCAGATACACAGATATATTGCAGATACACAGATATATTGCAGATACACAGATATATTGCAGATACACAGATATATTGCAGATACACAGATATATTGCAGATACACAGATATATTGCAGATACACAGGTATATTGCAGATACACAGATATATTTTGAAAGCTACCCCCCCCCAAAGCTCTAGCCCCATGAAAAATGTTCGGGTTGCCCCCCCCTCCACCACCTTACACACCCTCGAGCCATACCTGATGTTTGTGTTTATTTAACATGTGCGACTCTAATTCTATGGAGTAGTTTCCCCCCCCCCCCCCCCAATCTGAGTTATCTATTCATAGCCAATTTAAAAAATGTAAATTATAGTTCGAAGTTGTGCAATGAGCAACGAAACACCCAACAGGTTTTTTTTTAACTACGAGGCATGATATTAAAAGTTTGAACTGTCCAACTACGGGGCATGATATTAAAAGTTTGAACTGTCCAACTACGGGGCATGATATTAAAAGTTTGAACTGTCCAACTACGGGGCAGGATGTTACAAGTTTGAACTGTCCAACTACGGGGCATGATATTAAAAGTTTGAACTGTCCAACTACGGGGCATGATATTAAAAGTTTGAACTGTCCAACTACGGGGCAGGATGTTACAAGTTTTAACTGTCCAACTACGGGGCATGATGTTACAAGTTTGAACTGTCCAACTACGGGGCAGGATGTTACAAGTTTGAACTGTCCAACTACGGGGCAGGATGTTACAAGTTTTAACTGTCCAACTACGGGGCATGATGTTACAAGTTTGAACTGTCCAACTACGGGGCAGGATGTTACAAGTTTTAACTGTCCAACTACGGGGCAGGATGTTACAAGTTTTAACTGTCCAACTACGGTGCAGGATGTTACAAGTTTTAAAATACTCAACGATGTAAAACACTGGGTCACAAACGATCACAAAGTGGGTCACAAGCGATCACAAAGTGGATCACAAACGATCACAAAGTGGATCACAAACGATTTTTCAGGTGGGTAGCGACACAATTTTAATAAGGGATCGAGAATTTTTTTTTATATGCATAATTAACAAATTTACTTCTGTATATGTTATAAAAATATGTAAACCTGCAAAGTAAAAAAAGAGCAAAAATCTACATAAGCGATTCATGACGCTTTTATTCTCTCTCTTTTAATCCAAGTTTTTTCTTCAGCAGTTGGGTCGCGCGCCCGAAACTGGATGAGAACCACTTAGGTAGATCAACATTACCTTTTTTTACTTAAGTAAATCAACATTACCTTTTTTACTTAAGTAAATCAACATTACCTTTTTTTACTTAAGTAAATCAACATTACCTTTTTTACTTAAGTAAATCAACATTACCTTTTTTTTACTTAAGTAATTCAACATTACCTTTTTATTTAATTAAAGCATTTGGTTGCTTTTTATAGTTTAATATCACATTCTGTTGTAGTTTAACCCCACCCCCCCACCCCACCCCACCCCCTTTTTAAAAAAAAAATAAAAATCTTACCGAAACAAAACCCAATATGCTGTTATATTTCTCCCGTACATAGAAGATTTAAAATTGCGAGGCCCGTTGTGGATGGCATATTTAGGGTAGGTCCCTTTTTTTGTTTTTTTTTACAAATACATTTTTGATTGAGTCTTTCATTGGTTATTTGTATTGTCTAGTTACACATTGGTCCTCAAAACTTCACGATTCGTGACCCACTAAAAGTTATGAAAAGAAAGTTTAGGGGCGTGATATGGTCAGTTCCCCCCAGACCTCATCGAAACCCCACTGTTTCGCAGCCCAAACAAAAAAAGTTTGAAAAATGTTGTCCCGCCTTAACGACATCCAAGTGTCGCCTCCCCCCCCCTCCCCGCCCCCACCACGACATTCACATTTGGTGTAACTAAAGGGGAGAGATACACTTGGTGTAACCAAAGGGGAGAGATACACTTGGTGTAACTAAAGAGGAGAGATACACTTGGTGTAACCAAAGGGGAGAGATACACTTGGTGTAACCAAAGGGGAGAGATACACTTGGTGTAACTAAAGGGGAGAGATACACTTGGTGTAACCAAAGGGGAGAGATACACTTGGTGTAACTAAAGGGGAGAGATACACTTGGTGTAACCAAAGGGGAGAGATACACTTGGTGTAACCAAAGGGGAGAGATACACTTGGTGTAACCAAAGGGGAGAGATACACTTGGTGTAACCAAAGGGGAGAGATACACTTGGTGTAACCAAAGGGGAGAGATACACTTGGTGTATATAAAGGGGAGAGATACACTTGGTGTAACTAAAGGGGAGACAGTGGGAATACAACGTGTCTTCAGTGTTATAGCAGTCTGCCCCAGCATTTTTTGATTATTTTGTTACTGATGCGTGAAGTGAAATAAGATCGACACATGGGCTTACTGTTTGCTCCAATGATAATCAATATTACTTGAGTAGTCGTAGTCACATTTTTTAAATATGCGGGTATTTAACGCAAATGAAGAGCAAAGCAATAACAATAAACATGTTTGTGTGTCCGTGTGTGTATGTGTGTCTGTGTGTGTGTGTCTGTGTGTGTTTATGTATGTGGTAGCTAATTTAAAAAAATAAGATTAGCTGGAATTAAACGGAACACACTTTGTGAATGTCAAGTCATTTTGTTTTAAAACGAAATGAAGTTATTGTACAGGGCCGCATCGAATGGCGAGAGGCTACATTTGTCAGAGGCCCCCAAGCCTTGAGGGGGCCCAGTCGCTTACGAAATTGATTGTTATGAATGTATTTGTATAGTATGTATTTATATGTATTTCATGCATTTTTTTTGTTGTTGTTTAGAATCAATGGGTCCCCGTGTTCATAACTTGTCAGGGGCCCCGGAATCCATATCTGAGCCCCCCCCCCGACCTGTGCATAAATTACCCTAATCTGAATATTTTAAATTTATCATTTTGAATTGAGTGATGATTTCTTTATCATCATAGAGTAGCCTACGTTGGTAGCTGTGTAGGATAGTGGAATAAATTATGAAGATAACCAATCGTCGTTGGAGTTTGTTATTTATCGTACTCTGAGTACAACTAATTATTGTACCGGCTGTAATAAGACAAAATAATGTAGTTTGGTATTAAATGACCTCTGTCAAAATAAAGTGCAACAACAGGTCGATCACAACCGGACTTAACTACACACCCACTCTCCCCCCCCCCCTTTCCCCACACCTACTCCCCACAGGTCAATACTGCTCACATTTTTTATATCATTTTTTGGTTGTTTGTATGTGTTCGTGTGTAAGCGCATGAGTGTGCTTAGTGACTCATCCAACCAATAACAGTATTTGATATTTACAAGTATATATATATATATATATATATATATATATATATATATACATACACACACACACATTTTTTTTCTATTCATTATCATTATATATGTTACCGGCAAAGTGTGAAATGCCGGCATTCTGTAGAATGCCTAGGCAATGTATAGAATGCCTGGTGGTTTTAGGCAAAATATAAAATTTTTAAATTGTTCATACTTTTCCTAGGCATTCCTAGGAACGTCTTCCGCTTTTATTAAATCTTTTGGACAGGTGAATTCTGATCTAGCATATAGTTGCTTCAAGATTCCATGTGCAGTTCCAAGGCGGTAAAAGCCATCTTCTGTCATGCTCATAACAACTGCCAACAGATTTCGTGAGTATCCCCGCCCTTTGTCAACATCGGGAATCGGAACTCGCACAGTGGCTCCCAAAGGCGCAGGAGAAAATTTTTTGCCCGAATCCGAAGTAAGAGCATTGGCTCATACTTTAGATATTTCATCGTAGAACCGTCGTTACATGTCAACATGGCGTGATTCCTGTCCTGGCGCTACATTTCTTTCCAACATGGTTACACAGTAATCGGCACTAGAACTATTCTCGTAACTCCCGTCGCTAACTAATGTCCGAATCCAGTCGTATTTATACTCCTAACGTCCCCACCTAAATTTCCCTAATTACGTCAAAGTCTCCATCAAAATAGTTCTCACATAAGGAGCGCCCCCTGGTCGTCATTGTTGTCTCTCCTAAACTGTCCGTTGTCGCCTCCCGGTCTACTTCTAAAGTCGTCACACCTTTAATGTTTACTACTCTATTGTTTTCTGACCACCTTGTCCTAAGTCGTCTGTCACCTTGTCAACCATTATTTGCATTACTCCCAGGCACGCCGAGAGGGGGTAGGGGGTCACTGCCAGGGGGCCGCATATGTAAGGGGGCCCGGCCTCCCCGACCATGTCAATTTTTTCACGACTCATTGTTTAAATAGGGGCCCGCAATGATGTCCTGCCCTGGGGCCCTAGTTGGCTCTCGGCGCCTCTGATTACTCCTACTTCTGATTAGGGCTGTACCGGATTTGATTTTTTCAAATCCGGCCGGAGCCGGAGCCGGATTCGGTTGTCACTTTATTGTAAAGCTGTAAACATATCAGAATAGATTGGACACCCCCCCACCCCCAGTTTGGGATGGGGGATTATTGGATGTTTCAGCCTCTCAGGTATATACAATTCTATTCAGAACCTAAAACATGCTACGTTTGGGCCAAGAAATGGGGGATTGGCTATTATTATTTAATTTATTAGAAATAATATGGGATATTATTAGAATAAATACGATAGTAACGATAGTTTGCAGAATTTGGCTAATCTCAGTAATCACTAATAGTAATCAGCTGCTGGGAAAGTGGCAACAGTGGCGAAATAGTAATTAAAACTGTAAATCAATCATTCAAATGATATTTGATTTGATTTCCATTTCCTGTAAATAACAAAAAAGTAGTCCTAACAACTAAAAAGTAAAAATTAAAATACTCTAGAGTTTTCAAGTTTTTCAAATTCAAATCGATTGTGTGTCAACTGTCAAGTGTCAACTGCCATTCTACTCTTTGATCAGCTTCGAGTTCTACTTCAAAAAAATAAGACGAGCAGCATTCTCTGGCAACAGTGAGCTACGATGATCGTTCAGCTACACTGAACAAGCGCTCTGATGAAACGCTTGTTGGCGGTGCACCCAGTACCTGCGAGCAACTGCAGCAAGACTAGGGAAACACTCCATATTCTGTCTCCACCAATGCAATGGATCCTCCTGCCGATTAATCACTGGTTCAGCCAGATACTTGGGTAGTTCGATGTCTATACCTCTTGGTTCCTGCTGTTCACTGTTAGTTGCACTTGCTGATGTATGTACAATCTCGTCAATGCAATCCCAAAGAATTGATTTGCCACTACCAGACGTATCCAGACGCGGTTGCTTAGCTGGCAATTCTTCAGATGTCTCAATCTCATTCTGATCAACTTGAATATCACCCACAGTACCACTGACGCCCCCCCCCCCCTTTAAATTTTTCATTCCGCCGCCAATGCACAGCACTCTGTTTGACACTGCTGAATGCTAGCAGGACACCTGCCTTGGCTGCTGTCAGTTGTTGTTCCGTGAAGAATCGCTGTTTAAATCATGGGTCAACCAATGTTGCAACTGCATACAGGGGTTCATGTTCAATGTTGTCAAAACGTTTATTCACTGGTTCGAGCAGACTTGACTTCATAGTTTTTACCCCTGCATCATTATCGTCCTTCGTCAACAGGTTTCTCAAAACTGCAAGTGAAATACGTGCTGCATCACTGCTTACTTCCCGTGTTACCTCTTCAGAAGGTGCCAGAGTTGATACAGCATTTTCAGCAACAGACCATTGATGTGCACTTGGACAGGAAGTACCATCGACCTCTGAACAGTAAATGGTCAGTGCACGATGCTGTTCACACAGTCGACGTAGCATGTAGAACGTTGAATTCCATCGAGTGCTTACATCCTATATCAATGGGTGATGTTACATCCAAAATCAAAAGTCCCGCCGGGCCCAGCTTGAGGGGAGCCCCCTAAAGTGAGGACCAAACGTCAAAATGCAGGGGCCTCAAAAGAGGCCAAGCCCCGGGGCCCCCGAATCCCTAGGTTTGGCACTGGCTTTACAATAGTCTATCTTCATGCAAAGGCTTTGCAGGGTACAGCTAGTTGCTGTATAAAATTGCAATAAGAAAATAAAAATCAATTGCAATTAGAAATGATTCGATAACTGGTTCGCGACAAAAATGTACATTTTTGCATGGAATTCTGGGTATGGGTAACCCTCGCGCGCTGTTTTGCAGGAATATTTGTGTGCCGTTCAATTAAATAATTGGATCTATTAGAATGAGGTCAAACATCACTGTTTGTAACGTGGGATTCCAAAAGTTATGGCTATATTTAGCTTATGAAACTGTATCATTCGTAACGAGGTCATCGGACAACAACTTTATAAGACCGGCTACTGAGGTGGAGAAGGTATGTTATACATATCTTCTCCACCACACTGAGACCGGCGATATAACATAGAATGGAACTGTTACATACATGTGTTTTGTGTTCACTGGGTGATAACTGGAGAACAAGATAAACATTTAACAGCCATAGAAATGTGTTTAGTGTTCACTGGGCGATATTAGGAGAACAAGATAAACAGTAAAGTAAGACAGAAATCCGGCTGAAAATCCGGCCAAAATCCTAAAATTTGGCCGGAGCCGAAGCCGGAGCCGGATTTGTAAAATGACCGGATTTTGGCCGGAGCCGGAGCAGGAGCCGAACTTCGGTTGAGCCCTACTTCTGATATATCTTCTTATCTTACAACGTCGAAGGGGATTGTCTGTCTCTAAATCTACTCTAGTTCCTAACAAGGCCAATTACATACTTTGCCGAACGGGAACTCGGCATTTTATAGAATGCCTAGGCAATGTATGAAATAGCAATTTATTTCATACTTTGCCTGAAAAATTCAGGCATTCTATACATTGCCTAGTCATTCTATAGAATGCCGGATTTCACACTTTGCCGGTAACATATACAAGTCAATTCTATCAATTCTAAATGACTGGTAGTTAAGTCTAGTGACCGATATTTACTATACATGTGAAGGTCATGCCGGAAGTCCAATCTGGAAACGATATAAATTGCGGGGGAAACTGATATTTTAAAACCACTATAACTGTATTAGTAAATTAGGTTTATAAAATGCTTTTTTTTATATGTATATATGTATTATAATAGCACCTTCCTTTCTGCGCTTTAGAAAGCTTATGTAGACCCAGGAGGGGGGAATTACTGTCGGGGCCCCTATAGCACCATGTTTTATGGGGAATAGTAAAGGGAAAGGGGCCTTTTGGTGTTGGTGGGTCCCAGGCAATCGGCAAGTGTGCGTTTCTTTAAGAATAGCTATGATTGAATTATTGATAGTCTAACAGAATAGCTATGATTGAATGATTGATAGTCTAGTAGAATAGCTCTGACCGAATGATTGAAAGTCTAGTAGAATAGCTCTGACTGAATGCTTGATGGTCTAACAGAATAGCTCTGACTGAATGCTTGATAGTCTGACTATTGACATTTTCTGGCCTAGACCTGTTGTTGTTGTTGTTGTTATTGTTTATTTCACTCATACGTTTGATTGATGTTGAACGTCAACCTCAGCTAATTGACACACATTATATATTTATAGATGGACACAGCACAAAAATATCGATCTATAAGAATCAATACTTGAGCTGCTTCAAACTCTGAATGCGTCATTAAGCTGGCCCAATTCTTATTATGTCTAATGTTTGTGGTGGCCCATTTTAAAGACAGTTAAATTAAGAAATGACAAATTAACACATGGGCCAGTGCAAACAATGGGGGGGGGGCGGCGGCGCTTCGTGTATTGACTCCTATTAAATCTGATGCAAAAAGGGCCCCGATAGACAGTTTTTTTTAACTAGGGCCCCTAACATCTCTGTTTATATAGACCCTGGGGGAAATTACTGTCGGGGCCCCTATAGAACCATGTTTTATGGGAAATAGTAAAGGGAAAGGGGCCTTTTGGTGTTGGTTGGTCCCAGGCAATCGGCAAGTGTGCGTTTGTTTAATGCTATCGCTAATGCTTTCAAACCGACCAGCGTTTGGTAGTCAAAGTCAGCACCACCTGCCGTACCAGTATTAAACATTCACACCGTTCCGAAAAAAATCATAAAAGCGATTTAAGGGCCTCGGGCTAACCGGTGTGCTTGGGCAGCAATGTTAAATCGCCAACAGAATAAAACTATATGATTTATTAGTATATGGTCTTGGACCTTTCTTCAAAAGTACCAGAGCGAGGCTATTTTTACGACGGGCCCTGATACTGTTCAGTTATTAGAACAAAACAAAAAAGGTCAAAATGTTCTAATCCAAGAGTATGTCTTAGTAATGGAGCCATTATTGTGGATAGGTAAACTAGGCCGTTGCCCAGTGCTTCTACAGCCAAATAGGGCCCCCTCCATGCAGTTACGCATATGCCCCAACTCATAGTCTTGGGAAATATATGGGGCCCTTCCCCATAGACCTCAAGAACAGATTCACTTATTAACATTAACTGCAAATGAAACCAAACATTTATCGTACATACTGTTGATTTTCGTATCGAGATTTTAAAGCTGAAAGTCGCTTAATTTAATATGGTGACAAGCTTTTGTTTACATTAGCTGACTTGGTAGACAAGATTGTTTTTTTGTATGTGTTGACAAATGCCTCTTTTTAAGACAGTATACAACTGAAATATAGGTCAGATGCCCGTTGTGTCTTCACAAACGTTTAGTAAAATCTTCTCCATCGTATCTTAGGTCGGACATTTTCATTGGCTAAGTTACATATATCACGCTAGACGCAATGGCTTGGTGAGCTGGTGCAGTGCCTCTCAAAGTGAATTTCGCGTACGACATGAGTTGGGTAGGGACAAAACAGTAATTTATAATAAATGGACGGAGAAGCCGATTATACACAACTGGAGCTCTATTTCTATATAAGTGACTGGTTGAATTAGCCCTATTGGGCCATCGGGGCAGACAAAGTGTAAAATTTATCTGTTTTTATAACCCCGGCATATGAAGGGATTGTGTGGTCAGCACAACGCACTGCCGCCTTTACTTCCCCAACTCAAGTCAGGTACCCATTTAAAGCTGGGTGGACTTGTGGGACGACTTTGCACCAAATAACACTTGGAAAATTTCCCATGGTTCTCACCGAGGATCTAACCCAGGACTCTCAGGTCGACAGTCGAGCATCTACACCACTCGCCCATTCGTCCCACTTGAGCACCTGGTGTGCATAGGAATATAAAACGGTGCGTTTTAGTGCGTAAAGCACAAGAGAGAGAGAGAGAGAGAGAGAGAGAGAGAGAGAGAGAGGGAGGGAGGGAGGGAGAGAGAGAGAGAGATAGAGAGAGAGAGATAGAGAGAGGGATAGAGAGATAGAGAGAGAGAGTGAGAGAGAGAGAGAGAGAGAGAGAAAGAGAGAGAGAGAGAGAGAGAGAGAGCAATGGATGTATGTACTGATAGAAACCCTGTCGACAGAGGAGCCTGGTGTTGAGGTTAGAAAATATGCGGGGAGAAAAATTCGTCGCTCAGCGGGTTTTCCCAATAAAAAATTAATTGTTGTATTATTTGTGTGTGTTTTGAGGAAAGGTTAATTGTACAAATTTATATTTAAACTATTTTTTTTTGCGTCTTAGCGTAAAAGTTTGAGAACCTCAGGTGTGATGCATTCTTCAAGTAAGAAGATGAATCTATGTCAACTGCCACTCAAGACATTTTGCTAAATAAATTAACTCGTTAGAATTCAAGGAAACAATACTAGGTAATACTAGAGCAGGTGCTCCCAAATTTTCGACATCTATGTACTCCGTTTTTAGAGCATTTTCGAAAAAAAATGCTCTATTGTCCCCGTTTTGTCTGTCTGTCTGTCTGTCTGTCTGTCCGTCATCACCCTAGATCTCAACAACCATAAGTCCTAGACCCATGATGTATATATCATTTTGTAGTTCTTGGCATGCCAAAAAATGACTTTTGTCCATTTCGCAATCTGACCTCTGAGGGCCGAAAAAGGGGGCGTTCTAAGTACCGTTTTTTACTCTATAAGCTATATTAATAAAGGAGCGCCCTAGATCTCAACAACCATAAGTCCTAGACCCATGATGTATATATCATTTTGTAGTTCTTGGCCTGCCAAGTGTACATCAAAAGTCCATTTCGCGATCTGACCTCTGAGGGCCGAAAAAGGGGGCGTTTTGAGTACCGTTTTTGCTTATATTTGAAATATAAATAATAAAAGCTAATCAAAGGGGCTTAATCATTATTTATTTTTGTAACAGTTATTCAACATGATTACTTCCCTCTCTATTTACCAGCAAAATCTATGGCTGTCACCCGGAAAAAAAAATACGGAATTCGTCCGACGTAACCGTATCCACTGCGTACACGAAAATGCTCTAAAATGTCCTTTGTCCGAAACGGAAAAGACTTAAATTGCTTGTTTTGTTTTTTGTTTTGCTTGGGAAAAGATGACGCGGCAGGAGACATTTTCTGGATAACCTTTGACCTAAAGTGAACTTTGTCTTTAAAAAAATGTACATTTCAACCTCAAAGAAAAAAAACCCCTCAGTGCCGAACCTAGGGATTTGAGGACCCGGAGATGTTTGGTCTCTTTGGGGGCCCCTGCATTTTGACATTCGACACCATGACATGAGATAATGTATTTAATATTGAATGTAAAAAAAATAATTTGCCCCCCCTCAATCCGGGGCCCCGGGGAGGATTTCGAATTTAGACACCCCCTCCCCCCCACCCTTGGCACGCTTCTGAACCCTAGGTACGCTTCTGGACTAGCGCTGTCACATTTATACCTGGGCTTTTAAACACAAGTTCAAATCTATGTAGTAATATACAGCTCGCTGAAGGAAATAAGCAAATAACTGGACGGTCTGTGTCTGTCATGGACAAACGACGACCCACGGGCCCAATGCGAGCTCGCCAGACTATTTAACCCGGCCCGCCGCTCGTTTCAGTGTGAAGCGCAACACTGGACTTTGGGGGGGGGGTGACGTTTTACATCTCGTACATTTGTATTGGTTCATGCCAATACTCATCTACTAGCCCAAATGTGGCCCACGACTTAAAAAAAAAACTTGCCCCCCTCCCCCCCGGTCTGTGCCATAATTAGTAATCAGCGTACAAATCAGTGTAATGACGCATCCATCGATCTTAAGGCATCGAAACAAAAGAGTTACACGTTAACTACATTTAGTTTAATACCTGGGGAAAAAATCTCTTTGTTATTGTTTCATAGTGTTTTATGAAGATGGGGGGGAGGTAGTCATAAAAGCCGTGTGGGCCCCCGCCCCAACCTTCGGGCCAACCAGTATGCTGAGTCCCATGCGAAAACAATTTAAAATAATTAAAATATGCTAGCTCTATTTGTATTGGGCCCTTTTATTCGATACGCCCATAAAAACATTTTTTGGTGACATTTTTTTTACCACCCTCCCGTATAACAACCACTGAAAGGAATGAAATATAACCGGTCAATGCCCCTGTATCTCCTTGTACTTTTAGGAACCGCACCCCCCAGGGCCAACCCCGTCAGGTCAAGGTCATTGTCAGTACTGGCGAACTTGGTAGAGTTTACATTTTGTGTCAATAAATAACAGAAAATCAACTGTTCTATTTTCGTTTCGCAGAAAAAGGAACATTGCCAAAAAAGGACATTTCATTTTACTATATTGTCAGCTTTAAATGGGTACCTGACTTTAAGTTGGGGAAGTAAAGGCGGCTGGGCGTTGTGCTAACCACACAATCCCTTCATATGCCGAGGTTATAGAAACAGATGTATTCTACATTTCATATGCCCCGAAGGCCCGTTAGGGCTAAGGGAACTTTACTTTACTTTACTTTTTACTATTTGTTAATTCAGACTCGAACCGGTGGAATGTTAACATTGGGTAATATTAACACACACCTATAATTAGATTTTATCCATTTTTATACTGACCAATATATTTTATATACAATTGAATATCTACAAATCGAATAACTAATGCATCCTTATGTGAGCATTGTACTATTTACTAGAATGTTACCCCAGTGTTATATTACCAGCTATCGCGCTGTTCCTTTGATGTAATAATTCTATTTTTAGCAATAATTATGGTCCCATTTTCCCCCAAAGTTTCAAAGTACTTTTCATAATGATGACTCCAAAGCCCCTCCCCCACCCCTCACTTCCCCCACCCCTGTCACAGCAAACATTAGTCACTCCTAAAATGAAGCAGGGTCACACAAATATGTCGACGTCACGTCCGGTTGAGTTCATTGAACCTTTCGGGAAATATTAGGTGATTCCCCTTGTTTTTTCACGCATGGATGATTTCCGTACAGCGCTCTCTACAGAATTAAACAGCTTTCAACATTGAAGTCGTGGAAAAGTAGGTCAGGCGGGGGTTGAGACATTTTTTCCCCCACAGTTAAAGACATTTTTTTCCCCTGATATACAGTGGGTATTCGGTTAATGAACTGTTCGGACAGCGAACAAATCGGACAATGAACACTTTCAGGAAAGATTTTGGTGTTTGGGCAAGGAACAAAATTCGGATAACGAATAAAAACTAATTCTAACGTAAACGTCTCGGCTCTCGAAACACCCGACATCAGTCCTCAATTTGTCATGAAAATGGATGTGCGCGTGCGCTGACACGTTATCATTTATACTGTGTAGCAGTGAGGCAGCATGTATAGTTGGTTTATGTCCTTGTGGTTTTCGTATGTGCTTCTCTAAACGCCTTATAAAAAAAACCCTGAAAATTTGAAAATATTATGGGACTGAAAAGAGTGGAGTGTCAAGAACTGTGCTCATCATAAAAACCAAGCAAGAGATTATAACTAAAGTAGAGAGTGGACAAATAATGACTGATGTTACCAGGCAGTACGGCTTGAACAGGTTTACAGTCGGCACAATCCTAGCTAAAAAGATATCATCGAGAAGACTCAAGCCGCTTAAAGGAGTAACGAAAATTATCTCTGAGAAGCAAAAAAAAGTTTCATCCATGAGAGTTTGCTTTTAGTTTGGATAAATGAACGGGAGGTGAAAAGAGATGTAACTAGAATGGCCATCATTCAAGAGAAGGCCGACGAAATTTTTGAGAAATTGAATGAACAAACTCCGAAAATCTAGAATTCAAGGCTACCACTGGCTGGTTTACAAAATTTAAAAGGAGATCTGGCATTAAACAAGCTGATGTCAATAGGGTTGCTGATCTCCACAACGACATTGCTATCAATCCATTTCCTGAAAGTCCTGAAGGAGAGAGAAAAACAACCGACATTGGACATGTTCTTTAACGCCCAAAGAAAGGAAAAGAACTGATTAATAAGCAAGACTATATGTATGTATCATATTTGTAATAAATAAACTTACTAAGAAATTATTCTTGTACATGATAATTTTTTTATAATTTAACTTTTAGGATCTCCAGAACGAATTAATCGAATGTCCATTAACATATATGGTAAATCGATGATCGGTTAACGATTCGAATAGTAACATAATTCTGGAACGGATTAAGTTCGTTAACCGAATACCCACTGTATTAAAAAAACAAAACATTTTGATTAGTTCATTAAAAAAAAAATTGAATATTGTATAATTACGTCGCAAAGTTTTGAACTTGTGACAAATTATTCAGGTAGCTCGATAAACATTTTAAAACATGAACTGTAAAAACCTAACACAATTAGTTTAACAGATTTTTCTAAAAGCTTTCCATATAACACTAAATTAGAAGAAAAACGTTATCAATTTTTTGATTCATTTCTAAAAATTTGGTCACTTATATATTCCTTACAAAAGGAATTTTCAGAAAGTAAACATGTAACAAAAACTTTCTCTCTTTCTGCACATAAAAGTTACCAGCAGTATCTTAGGTGTCGCCCCTTCTGCTAAAAGTAGCAGCAGTATCTTGGGTGTCGCCCCTTCTGCTCAAGCTACAGCAGTATATTGGTTGTCGCCCTTTCTTCTAAAGCTATGGTTACATTAAGGTCTACTAAGTCCATTTATCCAATTAATACCGTTCGAAGAAAAAACTTACTTTCATAATTGAAAATTCTAAATTAAGTGAATACATTTGTTTTAATTCATTCTATCAATATAGATGATCGATTCATTTATTCAGAATCACTTTGTGCGTTACTAGGGACCCCAGAATCACTTTGTGCGTTACTAGGGACCCCAGAATCACTTTGTGCGTTACTAGGGACCCCAGGAGCCAACGTTTCATTTTGGGGCCCTTGGCCAGGCCGCCGCTTGGAAATATAAATTTTTTGAAAATTTCTCGCACAACACCCCACCCCCCCACCCCTATCGAATTGTTATTAAGTCAGTTTAGCCCATGTAAGCACAGATTGCCGTCCCAACGTGTTCGGAGAGGGGGGGGGGCGGCTTGGCTTGTAGGTAGCCTCCTAATTTTCATTTTTATATTGATGGCCCTGTATATATTAATTGGCACAAAACAAACCAAAAAAAAAAGTTGCCCTACCTGTGAGAACGGCTCTGGCTACCAAACGACCGACCTATCTGACTACATGGACCCTATTAACCAGCTCAATACGTAACTCTCTTTTAATCATCCGTGGTCAAGGCCAAGATGAGCGCAATTTATGTGTGTGTCGGGTATCTCATCGGGTTTCCCCTTTTATGGTCGTCCAGTTCCACGTGGTCTTTTATTCGGACAACATGGGCATTGGCTCAATCGCTGAAGGTAAGACTGAAACATTTTTTGTGTATAAATTCTCTCCCCTTAACATGAGGTCTTGTCTTTTTAATGCTCTCCCCTTGACATGATCTCTCGCTCTTTTAATTATCTCCCCTTGACTTTTAATCGGACAACATGGGCATTGGCTCAATCGCTGAAGGTAAGACTGAAACCTTTTTTTTTGTATAAATTTTCTCCCCTTAACATGGGGTCTTGTCTTTTTAATTATCTCCCCTTGACATGATCTCTCGCTCTTTTTATTATCTCCCCTTGACTTTTAATCGGACAACATGGGCATTGACACAATCGCTGAAGCTAAGACTGAAACCTTTTTTTTGGTATAAATTCTCTCCAAGGCTAGCTGGTAGCAGACAATAACACGGCGTGGCGGGCGTCTTGTCCGTTTTCAATGGTCGTCTACCGGAACTTCACGATTGACCTGAATTTGCCTTGTACTGTAGGAGGTATTGCATGGTCTCCTCGAATTTGTCAACACGAGTTTCAAGGATATGGGCTTTGATAGACATTCTGTATCTGATTTAGTCGTAATTCTAAACAAACCGAAATGTTGGATCTAGTCACCTGTGATTTTATACTTTTATTACTACTACTAGATAGTTTGAGCACGTTCTAGAAAGTTCTGAAAGTTTCTTGATAGCTCTAGAAAATTCTGGACAATTCTAGCAGTTTATGAATATTTTAAATATTTATATCGTCAAATTTTAATCCTAACCTCGCTACTAAGCTTATAATGAGTACCTGACTTTTAGTTGAGGAAGTAAAGGCGGCTGGGCATTGCGCTAACCACAAAATCCCTGTTTATGTATAGGTTGCTGAAAGCGATGAAATCTACACTTCATCTTCCTCGATGAGTCGTTAGGGGCTTAAGGGAACCATACTTGTTACTCTGAAGGGCCTCCAGAATTCGTTTTATGTTCTATATTCCTTGGAGCGATTAATGCTGTGGACATATTCGAGGATCTCAAAAATATTAGGCACGTTTCCATCTTTTCATTATTATTTTGTTTTTTTTGTTTTTTATAATTGATTACTTTAATGCCATGCTTTTCTGGGGAAATTAGTACAAAATTGTAAAAATTTCATTTCAGTTGGATGATAATGTATCTACTGAATAATTCATTTGTTGATTCGAATGCATCAAATGTGCCAAGTTACTACTTTGACTACCGTTAACCTCCTACAAAATGGATTCTTTTATATAATAAATGGAAAATAACAAAAAAGTAAAATTGAGTTAGATTTAATATATCTTTATTTGGGAAAGATTTCAGTTTCAATTAGACACGTGAAAAATGTTAGTTACTTCATTCATTAATTATTAAGACAATTTAAAATACATTTCACAACAATAAATATATGTAAGTTAGGGTGCATCACCAAAAAAATTTTTTAATAATTGATCTGTCTGCTATTTAAATTTGTTCCATTGATCAAAAAAAGCATTGTGTAAAAAAATAAAAAATATTTGACAATATTTAGAGGTCCCCCGGACTTCAACAAAGTTTGCATAATTAAGCGAAAACTAGATAAAACCATCCTTCTTGTAAAGTCTTACAGACTTACATACAAAAAGTGAAGCGCTATATAAATTGTTTTATAGTCTTTGGTTTTATAATGTTTGGTAGCTATGATTGATTTGATAAGCAGTTGTGCTAGAAATAAAATTTAAAATTCACATTTTATTAGCAAAAACAACACTTTTCCTTACCGCATATTGATGACCAAGGCAAGCATTTTAATTTCTTTATTTATATTATTTTAATTTCTGATACACACCACCTATAAAATCTGAACATGGAAATGATATGAAAAACAACAATAAAATGTTTACACCTTCTAAGAAAATGCTGGCTGACCCTGGCATCACTTCAACAGTTGCATATCCAGTTATTACTGCGTCTCCTGCCTCGCGAACAAAGAAACCACAAACTCTTCTGAAAACTGAATTGTTTGGCATTGGCCCTGCAATCTGTGTTGATTATGCTATAATTACTGGAATTCTTCGACTACCAATTTGTTTACAAGTTTTGAGGTGCATGGTGTATCACTGCAATGTAGCAGCACACAGTGAGCGTCCAGGTTCTCTTGGTGCACCTTCTAGATTTACAACTGCCAAAATTGTGCTGAATCAAGTTACTGCTTTCTACGAAAAAGCAAACATTTCAATGGTGACAGAGAGGAGAGCTTGTGAGAAGATTGTTCAGCTTCTTGATGAATACAATAAACTTCGTTCAATTGATAAAAGTCGCCGAAACACACAGCCACCAAAAGTAAACTGGATCAAATTAAATCTATGTTGGCAACAACTTTTCAACTGTGTCCACCAAATGTCGAGACTATTATCAAGAATGCAGAAGATCTAGCATTCTTGAGGTCTATGAAAGGAGACAGGTCTTCCAGCTTTGGATCATTTGACAAAACACTTGCAAAAAAAGTCGCTCGACGCCATTCACGAGATGTCGCAACATTGAAACGTCAGAAATGCGGAAGAGAAGAAAATGCAGTATGTTCAACGATATCAGAGTTTGTTGATAAATGTTTGGATGATATAATGCCATTGAAAAGCGAAGAAAACCAACAGGAGCTTTGGTATTTGTACCTCCAGATGTTTTAAGGCGACCAAATCTTGTGTCACTAGCGACAAGATTAAAGATTACACCAACACAGCAGGCAGCTCTCACACATGGCCTTATTAGCGAGTCTGGGGGTGATGTATCAATGGTGGCTTCTTCCTATGCCACTGCAGATCGTTCACGTCGCAAAGTTGAAAGTGAGATATCTACAAAGATCCACGACTCCTGGGAACCACCCAAACTCTGCACTCTCCACTGGGATGGCAAACTGACACCTCTAAAAAATCATCGTGTCACTGAAGAACGCATAACAGTTGTTGTCGGTGATGCAAAGCAATTGAAACTTCTAGGAGTGCCAAATTATGCCAAGGCAACAAAGAAACCCGTTGGTGAAATAATTGCAGAATTAACAATGAAGCTAATGACAGAGTGGCATTGTAATGATTGTATCGTAAATATAACATTCGACTCAACAAGATCAAACACTGGTCATCAGACTGCTGCCTGCATTGCCATACAAAATATGCTGCAACGAGCTCTTCTGTGGTCAGGTTGTCGCCATCACATTGGTGAAGTTATCCTCTCGCATGTGTTTGCAGACATGAAAATAGAAGTTTCCAAATCCCCGGATATAATTTTGTTCACCAAGCTGCGAAGTAATTGGGAGTTGGTGGCACATGATTGGTCTCACGTTTGTAGTTTGTTTATGTTAGCTGATCATTATCTGAAGGCTCAAGAGCGACTGACGATAATGAGAGATGCGGTAATTGCACATGCTAATTCTAGTAAACAAACCGAATTCTTGCGAGACGACTACCAAGAATTCCTTAAGCTGTCCCTTGTTTACCTGAATGCTACAAATAAGGAGGTTAACTTTAAAAGACCAGGTGCCCTGCACAAAGCACGATGGATGGCAAAGCTGATATATTGCCTCATGATTGCACTGTGTGAGAAACAAATTCAATTATTGCCTCCAGGTACTATTACCACACGTGATCAAGTGCCAAAGATTCGTGCATTTGCTACATTTGTAATACATGTTTATGTCGTGTGGTGGCTCACTTGCAAAAAGAGTGTGGATGCACCATGGAATGATCCACAGCTCTACAAGCGACTTTTGGATTACAACGATGTCAACAGAGACATATCCAAGTCAGCAATCCGTGCCCTGAATAGGCATCTGTGGTACCTCACTGCTGAAATTATCCCACTTGCTCTATTCAGCAATGAAGTACATGTGTTGGAAATGCGAGCTCTAGCAGATGCTCTGCTAAGGCTTCGACCAGTGGTTGCCCTTCAAACTCCACAGAATCGATTTGGAAATGGTTGGGGAAAACCACGATTCCAATCAATTGATTCTCAAAATCGGTTGTGTGATCTGGCTGGAGTTGACTCGTGGTTTACTATATACAGACTTCAACTGGACACAGGATTTCTCCAACTGCATGTTGATGATTGGTGCTTCTTACATTGCCAGTGCAGAAAATCTTGCTGCTATTAACGTTGTTAACGACTGTGCCGAGAGAGGAGTGAAACTGGCATCTGACTTTGTTGAAGCAGCGCGAACGGATGAAAATTTTCAAAACATTCTTCAAGTGGTAGAAATGGACCGCAAAAACATCTAAATGTGCGTAAACCTTACAAACGTGCAACAAAGTGAAACTAAATTAAATGCAACAGTAATAAATAATTTAATACTTTAATGTAATTTTTATATAGGCCAGAATAAACTTTTTTTTTCTTTACATGTTTTGTGATTTTTTGGGCGGGGGGGGGAGGGGGGACCTCTAAATCAACTCTGATTGGAAAAATATTTGACACAAGTTATTATTAATGATATTAGAACAAATTAGAAACATAGACAGCTCAAAAACAAACAATCAATTTTTTCCTCAATTGTGGTGATGCACCCTAATGTAAGTACTACAATAAAAGTTATTTCGTTAATGATTTAACACTAATTTTTATATTGAAAAATCAAATCAGTCCAAAAAAAAAGTGTAGGCTACATATAAAAAGAATAAATTAAAAAAAAAACAAAAAAAAACAACTTCACTTTATTAAGTTTACAGTACAAAAAAAACTGCAATTTATATTAAATGATGCTGCTATTGAGACTTGTGTTCAGTTATTTTATTGTAAGGATGACATGAAATCTCTTAGAACTATCAACCCCTAATGGGACGGCTTAGCAGCGCTCTTCTCTCTACCCCACTATTGTCCATAGTGCACGATGGTGCAAAGGACTTTTGAGAGACATACTTTATCCGATTTAGTCATAATGCTTTATGAGAGTCTGAAACAATGTTCTCGGTGTCACAGTTTATATGAGTGTTTTGTATGAAATCTACACCCTCCCTTATTTCTCGTTGAGTCTGATATTTTATAAACGCAGTGGCTCCGGCACCAGCCAAAACCATTATATAAGGGTATAAGGAACATGGCATATATACATTTTTTTTTCAGAATTTTTTTTTCAGGATTAGGGTTAGGGATAGGGTTAAGGATAGGGTTAGGGTTAGGGAAAGGGTTAGGGATAGGGTTAGGGTGTGGAGCAATATTATCTATGGCTGGTACACGAAGTAAAAAAAAAATACGGGTTCGGTCGGACCGAACCGTAGCCACTGCGTTTTAAAAATCACAATATTTTTATGCCAGCTGATCCCATTAAAAACATTTTCAGGATGTACTAATTGAAAAAAAAAACATAGTATCAAAAATATGATTAAACTAGCTGTACCCTGCAAAGCCTTTGCAGGAAGACAGACTATTGTAAAGCCATTGCCGAACCTTTAATTTTGGGGGCCCTGCATTTTGTCGCTCGATACCATGTCATGAGATTAATGTTATACTTAATATATAATGTAAAATATAATTTGGGGGGGGGTCTCCCCTCAAGTTGGGGCCCAGCGGGACTTTCGATTTTCGACCCCCCCAACCTAGTTACGCCTCTGTGTTAATTTTTTTAAGTTATGAAATAATTAAAATTTTGATTAGTTGTTGTTTCTTTTTCTTAAAACATCCTAAAAGATAAATTATTTCAATTTAAAAAATGTCAAAGAGATCTAATTAGTTACTTTTCATTAAAACAACTAAAAGGATATATTCTGAGAAAAAAAAACAATAAAAAAAATGTCTTTGGCAGAAATCGAGCCCGGCGAGTCGGCATAAAAGTAAATATTGTCCAAGCTGCATAACCATTCTGCCATCGAGCCACACAAATTATGATGCAATTATAATGTACTATTGGAAAAATATTGCTCGGTTATGTTTTCATTACTTTTGACCTAGTTTTTTAGGCCTATATTGTTAATTTGTAATTCAGAAATAATTCAAAGCCGTATTTATTTAAGAAAAAATAAATAATATAAAAGCTGAGAACTTAATTAGTATAGAAATTTGCAGAATTTCTTTTTTTAAATATTATATCGACTTTTAAAAAGAACTTTATTTACGAAATTAGATACGAAAACACGGTCAATAGTCTAATCGTCGCCGACGTCGGAGATTTTCGATTATTACTATTCTTTACGTTTGACGATGTTAAAATGCTTTGTTGTAATAAAAACTACAATGATTTGAATGATATAATATGCTAATTATTAATTTTAAATATTAGAGACTTTAACATTTCATAATTAAAAGCACAGAAACTATTGAAAACTGTAGATATTTCAAAAAGAAAAATTGAATCGAGACAAAGGGGATGACGCCATTTTGAATTCTTGTTTTCCACTTTCGATTTGACGCACACTGGAAATAAATATTATTATATATGATGATGATTCGTAGATAGCTCACGAAAAAGAGAATAATAAAACAAAGTATCCGTGTCTTTCAGTTTCAACTTGTTTTTATTAACACATGTATTTATGACCTAAAAGATTTTTTGTTATTATTGTTTCAGATTCACTACAGAATTTTATATTTTCCTATCGCTGCTAATCTTTGGTCTGCCCGGAAACATTTTAGTTACATTTTAGTTATTCTAGTGATGAGAAAACTGGCAAGTGCTACAGCAACACTGACAACATACATGACAATATTTGACACTTTGGCTATAATCACTAAAACATTAGTTAGTGAACTGGATATTGTTTTAGAATATTTCATAGAGGAAGATTATATATACGATATCAGGTCATTTTTTTAATAATATTTTTGTTGGTTCTGGTAACTGGACATTGGTACTGATATGTACAGAACGTTTTATTTCTGTAGTTTATCTACTTCAACGTCGAGGACTTGTCACTTCCAGATGTGTTCACATTGTGGTTTCACTCGTAACTTTAATGGTGTTACTATACGGTATACTGAGACTTACTCTATTGTCAAATTTACAACATGAAGAAAACAATAACATTAATGTATACATTACAGGTCAAGTTTTTGCAATGGTTATTCCTTTAATCATCATTACAGTATTAACAATTTCAGTCATAGTAAAACTCAAACTTTCTCATCAAATTAAAATTGATTTAACACAAAAAAGAAGCGGCATCAGAAAAAATATAAAAAAAACAATTATTTTTTTAATGTTATCATCAGCTATGTTGTTTTTTATTCTAAATTGTCCTATGGTCTTATTCATTCCTTTGACATATGCTATTAAATTAGCTGCTTCAGAAGGTGTTGTTATTACTTATTACTGTTTTTTGTTCCTTCTCTTGTCATTGTTAGAAATCAGATCAAAACATCAGAAGGTCAAGACACTAGTAAAAAAATGTCATAGTCAGAAATATTTTGCTTTGTATTTAAAAACAAACCATTCAATGTCAATTATTCATCATGACTGTATACATCTCCAGCTTATTGGAATCTATGGTTATATGGGGATATGTAGGAGCTTATGGGAATATGTAGGGGCTTATGGGAATATGTAGGAGCTTATGGGAATATGTAGGGGCTTATGGGAATATGTAGGGGCTTATGGGAATATGTAGGGGCTTATGGGAATATGTAGGAGCTTATGGGAATATGTAGGGGCTTATGGGAATATGTAGGAGCTTATGGGAATATGTAGGGGCTTATGGGAATATGTAGGATCTTATGGGAGTATGTAGGAGCTTATGGGAATATGTAGGAGCTTATGGGAATATGTAGGAGCTTATAAAAATATGTAGGAGTTTAAAACATTATAACAATTTTGATTGAAATCAACATCTCATTAGTGATAATCTTAATGTTAATGTGTAAACATGAGCGGCTGAAATAAATTATTTTATTTTACGTTGTAACTTAGCGTGACTACAATGGTTAATTTTATTGAATTCCTTATTTAATGAAATAACCGAAAAAATGTTCTATTCTGGAAGTCTAACTTTATCACAGAAACTAAATTTAGCCATGGCCACTGTTATTTCTGTCATATTTCTATTTGGTGTATCGGGTCTGACTTTCTTTGAATATCTAAATTTAATTCCTTTCGATTTTTCTTTCTTGCATCTCATATTATTATCACGGTTATTCCTGTTATCATCATCTCAGTTTTAACTATTTCAGTAAAAGTAAAACACAAGTTTAATCGTCAAAGCCGAGCCATTGTATGTCACAAAATGAGTAACAGACAAAATATGTAAAGATCACTTAGTTACTCTATGTCATCATTGGTCATTTTGTTTCGCATTCTTAATACTCCACGGGCTATATTTAGCACTATTTAGAAGTTTGTTGACGTTAATGAAAATATAGTTGACATCAATGTAATTAATGCGTGTTTGACATTCCTTCTAAATGCATCTTGTGTTTTAAATTTTTATATTTACATTAATAAACAAACGCCCGGTAACCGGACCGGCGAGTAGGCACACAGTTGGAGTTGAAAATGGTGATATATATATATATATATATATATATATATATATATATATTTGAGCGCGTCAACAATATAAGTCTATAGACAGAAAACATCATATCTATTTATTCGAAGTGACGCCAAAGGACATGAACATATTATAATAGCCAAAATACATTTGTGAATATGGGCCCTTATAGTACATAAAAAAAGTTCACATGTTAAATAGTTCATCCCATAGAAAATAATCCTCATTATGGGTTCAGAATCTTAACAAAAACAACCCCCGGACGATTAAACTCTGAATCTGACATTCAATTATAGCCGACATCATTTTCGCTCACAACACCTTATCATTGATAAATCTTGATTCATTTATAATATTTTAATGGACTCCTTTCCAAACAGTTCTTCATTTTATGTTTTATAAAGTTCAAAATGACGTATTTAAAAATAAATAGTTAGGCTATATGTTTACCAGGTGGGTTTATGTACTGTTATAAACAGTGTAGTGACAATTAACTAAGATAATATTGCCAACCCGGCAATGCCGAACCTACCGATTTAGGGGCCCGGGGGGCTTGGTCTTTTTGGGGGCCTCTGCATTTTTACATTCGACACAATGACATGATATAATGTACTTAATATTTAATGTAAAAAAAAACTTTGTGGCCCTCCCACTCTATCTGGGTCCGGGGAGAATTGTTTTTACCTTTTATCTGACCTTCAATTAAAAAAAAATATTCCATCAATCCAGTTGAGGCCGCAGACGCAAAAAACATCCGGCCTCTAAAAAAGGAAGTGATATCAAAGCTTTAAACATTATAGTTCTGTGAATCCAGTGCCGAACCTAGAAATTTGTGGCTTGTCTAGCAATGTTGGGGTCTTAAAACCCTCTTTTCTGCCATCCCAGCATATGATAGCGGGCACACTCACCCCGCCGTCGTAAATGGCAGACATGCGCCGCCAACAATGCTGATGTGGTAGGCACACTACACACTATCATGCTGGCAACGACAGCGGGAAAAAAGATAGAAAAAAAATCTTTCCAGGCTATCCTGGTCTAAGAGACATGCGATGGTCTACGGGGAAAAGAAATTTAGGTTCTCTAGTCAGGAAAAAAAAGCCTTCTTGCTAAGGTGGTGGTGCACTGGTCAATGAGGACTATCCGAGACCGTTGTATTCACAGCTGGTGGTGGTGTCGGATGTGGTCGGCACACAACACCCTTCCATTCTGTCCCACTCAAGCACACCTGCGCAACCTGCCATCTTCGGGCTTTGGGCTCAGGCCCATACACCCTCCCTTGTGACCGAGTGGCAGGAAAAACCCATTGCCTTGCCATTCGTGCCGATCAGCAGTACACACACACACACTGCTGCTCTGGTCATTTTGGGCGAGTCTTAAAACCCTCCTTTCTGCCATCCCGGCAGATGACATCGGGCACACTCACCCCGCCGCTCTGTAGGCATGGCAGACATGCATCAGCGCCGCCAACAATGCTGGTGTGGTAGGCACACTACACCCTATCATGCTTGCAATTGCGGCGTAAAAAATAAAATAAATAAATAATAATAATAAAAAAAAACCAATAATTTTCATGATTTTTTGATGTTATTGCTCTTAAGATCGCTTTCAATGCCTCATGGTATTGAACTTGGCGGTCAAAAAAATATTATTACGTTGGGTTGGCCGTAGGGCTTTCTCAACCAAGCCTGCCGTATTAACAGTGTAGGATGCTTGCCCACCTTTTTTTCAGTCTACATATCATAGCTAATTAGGGGGCATCTTGCTTGGCTGGCCAGTTGGAAACGTATCATGACAGTTATGTAGCATACAGTAAATGTTGCCGCCATCTTGTGTGACGGATACGATATCGTGTACAGACGCGATCTTGTGTGACAGAAACGGGATTACCGACAGAGCAGGATTTGATTTTTTGTATTATGAATCATATTTTGTTAAGGTGTCACAACCCAATTTGAACAACTCGTGGTCTAGGGGTACATTGCCGAGAGGTTCATCCAGGTCCCCGTAGGTTGGACATACACATAAACATTTGTATACATATACATATGACGTATACAATCAATATCTCTGTATAAATAATATAAATAATAACTTTAATACCACTTTATAACTGACTATACAGAAAAAATATAGGATGTATGTGACGATTTGCATCACACACAATAGTATTACATTCAATAAATAGACTAAATTATAATAGATCAGTTATTACATTATAATTGTCAGCTGGTCTCTCAATCTTGGGCCGTCCGGGTCTCAAATGCCTCCAGAACGACTAGATGTCAGGGCTGTTACGGTGCACTTCAGGCAGGGCCATTTCACGACGGATACGACTTAAAGGTTACTTCCAGATTCAGGGCCTACATGTTACAAACAACATCATGTACGATATGCATATATATGACTACACAATGCTACTTCGATATTACAGTATACAACGTATTGTCTAAACTATACAACATACCTCCAGAACGATCAACCTATCACACACACATCAACATCTTCATGTAAATGCATCGGTTATATCAATATGGTGAATGCATAATAAACTAACACATCAAACATGTATGTAAATAAGCCGTTACATGGCATGGGCGGATGCAAAAAATAAACGTAACAAATCTATGCGTTGTACGTCACCAGCGGCTGTTCACTAACAGAGCGCCACAAGTTTCGTTTTTTATAACATGCGCACCAAGATGTGAACACATCCTTTCAAACATACTCCCTTCACCTACTCTATGATATCTTGACAAAAGGTTTTAGAAAATCGTGTCACGAATACAATAAAAATCTCGCTGTATGTATAGGCTTACTATACTAACCTATGTCTTGTCTTTTACATATATCGTGTCACGAATACAATAAAAATCTCGCTGTATGTATAGGCTTACTATACTAACCTATGTCTTGTCTTTTACATATATTTCTTATATACTGCCCCTTAACTTTGTACTTTACTTTTTGAAACAAAAATCATGTGCACATAGGCCTACACAAACCCCTAAGTACATACATCCAAACCCCTAAGTACATATATTCATATAAATATACATATTTATATGTAGACATAGCTGTACTGTTGTATCAAGTCGAGCAAACACATGTGTTTATTTGATATTCAGCATCCACTGCAGAGAAATATTGGCATCTGTAACATAGTGACTTAAGTTGGCGTGCCGTGTCTTGCATCACAATGGTAAGAATGTTCAGGGGAGAGCAACTCACTGTAAGGGGCTATAATGAGAACAAGAGGAACACTCTTAGACGTATTTGCATGGCGGTATGTTCCTTAACTTGTGAGCATGAAATATCAATAAAACGAGTAGGCGAATATCCAACATGTGGGTGAGGTGGTATTTTATGATGTAAATGTAATGGGATAATTAATTGGAAACTATCTATCTTAAGTCTCGTATTGAAAAAATGTGTACATATATTTAGTTATGGTTATGATGGACTAAGGGGTATAATTCATGATTCATTTGAGTTATTTCTCTTTTATTTGTGTATATATATATATGTGGACGTTATTTCTTTTAGTGCACTGCCTCTACAATTTTACAGGTGGCTAATATAGGACATTATTTTATTTAGTGCACAGGCTTACAAATTACTTATATGGGACGCTCTGTCTGTCTGTCTGTCTCTCTGTCTCTCTCTCTCTGTCTCTCTCAGCCTAAAGACAATTTATTAATAATCTTATAGCTAAATATATTTTATCCTGTAGCCATAAATGTTTATGTTTATCCAATTAGTCGGTCAAGTTTTTTTTTTACCTATATATACTATTGCTCTATGCATCAATCAATCAATCATCATGATTGGACGTCCACTAATGTTCTTCAATATTTCTGACCACAAATTCTTCATGAAATTTAAATTTGGAGATAAAATCGACATAATCGGTTTTCGGAAAAATATATTTAATGTAAAAACAATCGTTTTAAAATGAATGTAAATGTTGTGTGAATTAGAATACTTTATATTTGATTTCACTTGGATGAATTAAAACTGTACTCTAAATGTGTTGAATGTACAAAGTGTAGATAAGTTGATCGAATATAAACATATAGCCTGAAATATAAAACTTGTAGTCAGCAATAAAGTCCTATGTATTAAATCCTTTATGAAGATTTGTATACAAATGCTGACATTGAATGCTGAGAGGAAATTTAGGTCAAGGAGACCGCATTTGAGTGGACTACCAGATGGGTACGGTTATATGTTTATAACTACTTTAATGATATTGCCCTATTAACATATGCACTATACTGTGGCTTGCAGTATCTTGGAGATAAATATCTCATCCTTTCAGGGACTTCAAAATAAATTACTCAGGTTCAAATCCAGACAACTCTGTTTTTTTTTTTACTTTAATAGTTCTGCATTTGAAGGTTGCCTCCACTTACTTCATGCATTTCGTCTCAAATTTGAACTTTTCGCTACACACAGAAGCGAATAAATATTGGTTGGGGCTAGTGAGCTGAAGAAAAGATTATGCCAGCATATTTGAGCTTCAATTTATGTGGCCATTTAAAATTTGGGGCCCAGTGGTGGACGAGTGCTGCCTTTAAAAAGACGTCTCTGGCAACAATCTGTGTATAGAGTATTTACTTTTACATACCACCTGTATAGAAAAACTAAGATGATAAAAATATAATTACAATTGTATTTAATTTATATACAGATTTTCGCCTTTGATGTAGGACATATTCCAGTTTCCTTTAAAACATAATAATACTTAAATAAAACTTTACTCATTTAAAGAGTAGAGATCTTCTGGCTCCCAACAGGTCTACCTAAGCCTGTCAGCACTGTACTACTGCATATTTTTTCAAGTCATATACTTAACTCTAACCTAACTTACTACAGCAAAACAAAGGCCGTGGTAAGAGAGGAGGGGTGGTAATCACGCTTGCTATGAATGTACCATCAGCAGCAACCAATTACCATCAGCAGCATCCAATTACCATCAGCAGCATCCAATTACAATCAGCAGCATCCAATTACAATCAGCAGCATCCAATTACCATCAGCAGCATCCAATCTCAAGTTGGGAGTTTGGCTTGAGAATCGAAAATGAAATTGGGTTACATAATCTTATGAAATATTTGTCTAGGATGGGTCAATAGTTTGGGAGGGGGGATTAAACTGTCACCTGCGGATGTAGAGAGGGGGCTGTGAAAGTGGGGAAAAATTCTACTCGCTACAGGAGTAATAATGGTTGCCTTGACTACCATCTAAAGTAAATCTTAGACTCCGTTATTGGCGGGAAAAAAAAACAACAACAACCAATTTTCAGTTTTTTGAATTGTACAATATTTCACTAAAAATAAATAAAAATTTAATGACAACAAGGAAAGAACATGGATAGAATTATTTATCGAAATATCATGTACAAAATCAGAATCTTTACATACGTAGAAATGTATGCGGTTAATTTATTTGTATGTGTCCCGTTGTTATATTGTAATTTTTCTTCAGATTATTATTAATTTAGATATTTGTATGGAAAAATTGTACATCAAGGTGTAGTTCATATGTTAGTCTATACAAATGGTGTTGTAACATTTAAATGAACTGATAATCACACAGCATTCAAGAGATTATTTTTCATTCTTTATGAGAAATAAATAACGTTCATTTATTTTTTAGATGAATTTTGACCTAAACTCTTTCTAATGCTAATTTTACTGTCATATTTAACACAATTAGTTAAAAATCATAATGTTCCATAGTTGACATATTTTTTTCTGGAGCAGATTTTATGAATACATATTTGTAACAAATAAAATGCTATAACACAGCATTTTTATTTTTTATATTTTATTTTATATTAGACACGAGTTTTACACATTGACATTAAATTAACAAACATGTTGTTGAATCCAGCGTACATAGTGAGATTGTATACTGTGTTAAAGAATAAGGGGCAGCAATGGACAACAACATAAACAAACTTATGATAACAAGTAATACAGTTGTAACTCACATTCAGTTTGAAACATATAGATGTGAAATAAATATATAAATATTTTGAAGGCATTAATAATTTTTTTTTTTTTTTACATTTGCAGCAACCAACAAAGATTTACAAAATTTTTTTAGAATGTTGAGGGAAGCGTAAGTTGACGTGAGAGTTTAGAAACAGATTTAAAATAAGTAGTTAACAATTGTGAAAATTTTATAAATGACAGCGAAAATGTTGTTACCTAATGCAGATGTCTTCATCCAGTGGTCCTCGGTATAATACTGGTCCGAGATAAAATGTTTATGTTCCGTAGTAGAATATATATAGATGAAGTATCAGGAGCTAAATCAAAACGATAGTTCCATGAAAATCCTTATCACGAAAATTTCCTTATTATTATTTTTCAACAAATATTTTTCGGCAACACTGAAAACACTTTTTTCTAAAGCCTTTACAAAATATAATGTAGACATAAAAATTAAAAACATGCGATATCTTTTGAAGAATATGAAAACTTATAACTACAGTAAAATTGATATATATTTCTTTCGAAAACTCTTCGACTATTTCAATTGAAGTTAGAGGAATATTTGCAATAAAAAACACAATGGCCGAGGACAACATTAAATTACTAAGTGATTTTTCCATAACTCTTCTGTTATTTCCTTTTGAAATGCAATCTTTTGATTTCGAGTGGAAAATTTGAATTTGACTAAGACTGAAGTTGTTTGAACTGTGACGATAATCAGCGGAACAACTGTTCCAAAAATGTACCTTGCAGTGATAAAGTGTTGGTAAATAAATGTGACCCAAAGCAAAATGACATGCACAATAGTGTACAGCAATACAGAACAACTTACAATAGCTACAGCCGTATGGACACGTTTAGAAGTTACAAGTCTCTGACGGTGAAATGGATAAAATACAGTAATAACACGTTCTGTACATATAAGTACCAAAGTCCAATTGCTTGCACCAATTGCAAAAAATACAGAAAAGTAAAATATAAAATAAAAGTAAGATGATAAATCGATTTGAAACAAAATTGTATAAAATGCTTGACAGATTATTACCAAAGTGTCGAATATGGTCATGTTAATTGTCAGTGTTGCTGCTGCACTTGGCATTTTTTTCATAACTACAACTATCAATATGTTGCCTGGAAGACCAAAGATAAGTAGAGATAACTGAATGTAAAACCATAGCTTTATACTGAAAATAAAAAAAAAATTAATATGTTTTAATAAGAAATATAATAACCCTTAACTCATTCAACACCAATGTTACAATTTAACTTGATTCTGAAAACTGCTATACTGTTATAACTCTTCTTCACCCCCACCCCCGTACATTATACTATTCGTATACTGTGAAAAAAACTTGTATTATTCAACTAACGAACCCACGTGTCCTTGGGTGGCCTACCTAGAGAGTGAAAGACGTTAACAATACTTTTTAGCAATTACCAGAAATTTAAATAATACAATATAAAAATTTCGCAAATAATATGTTTCAAACCTAATAGTTACATATTCTCAAAATGTAACTCATACTACATATAACTGCTCATAATAAATATATTCTATATGGTCAATGTGAAATCATTGCATAAAATGTAACATTGATTAACAAACTCATTACCCCAATATTAGGTCATTGATTGGCCAACCAATATTCAGGAATGATTATTTAAATCCATTTAATAATGAGCTTTTTCCCCCTCTTAATCTTAAAAGTCAATAGTGTTGTTTTTTTTGTTGCTTGTAGCGGTGTCCTTGTAAAAATCAGCTGAGAGTGTAATGTCTATGGAAGAACATAAGTAGGTGATGTACTCCGTGGGTTAATATACCATAAAACTACGGTTAACTGTTCGGGCTACAGGAAGCAATCATAAGACAATGTAATTTCACCATTTCGATTAAAGAAAAAAAGTAAAATAATTGTGGAAATACAAATCATAATTTAGTTAAGTACACTCAGCTAATAAAAGTATTTCGTAAAAAAAAAATATATCGTCTAATGAAATGTTTATTGTTTTAAATTCGTTCAAATAAACACGTTTATGAATCGGGAAAATATTTAACCTCTAAAATAAAGTAATTTTATTTTATATTTGATCTCCTTGTTGAATACAATTTTTAATTGACCATGTAAAGCTCGGTAAACCGTATAGTTGGCTGACATTATTTTTTTTAATATTTATGTAACGTGTATTCTTCTTTGCTATTAGCAGTCAATGCAAGTGCAGTCATAAATGATCTATCAGCACGATCATTTTGGAATGCATATGCGTATTACCAGCAAGCATGTTACCAGGTTACCATCCCTTATTACCACTAATTATACTGAAGTAGTCCTATTTTCTCTTTAAATTGTGGTTGTCAAATCTACAATATTTACTACCAACTAAGAGATACCCACCTGTCACTATAAAAAAAAAAAAAGAATGCAACGTAAAAAAAAAAAGTAAAGCGAAAATTATTTCTTGAGTAAGAAATATTAAAACTTTGCGAGCATTGAATTGCAACCCACTTTTCAAAAATATTCATCAAGGGAAGTAACACGTTATTTTAATGGGACATCATTTTTACATCTTTTTTGAGGTTCGCTTTTTTTTTTTTTAATACATAGAATTTTACCTGAATACAGCTATTTTTAAATGATTTATATTCATTTTAAATAAATTTATTAAGAAAGCTGATTTGTTTAAATATTCTAGCATCCTTACTGTTTTTCATTTTTCGATTTCGACACCTTTTTAAATTAAATGAAACTCTAGAGCACTTTGAAACGTGTCCACCCTAAGAATTTAGAGTAAATTGCACATAACTTTCAAGTGTAATGGTGAAAGTTAATAGTAATACACAGTTTTGCCGTGGTAGAGAGTGCAGCGTGTGGTAATGTTCCTAACTGTCGACCTGAGGTTCACTGGTTTGATCTCCAGTGAGGGCCAATGCTTAAATGTCTGTGTGTCCGCATGGTGTGCTGATGTGCTCTGAGGTTTTTAATTATCTATTTTGGTATATAGATGGTCCCAATATTAAGGCCGAAAAATTGAAGTAAATGTATGCATAACCAATAAATAAAAGACCTTTGCCTGCCATGAATTCCATAACCGCACACACACACGCACATAAACATATATATATATATATATAATGTACTCGCTGCACCACCCACCATTAAGGCCTGGTTTTGTTTTACATCATTCTAATATTACTGGAGTATTGTAAACAATATTTTTTAATTGTATAACATCAATTTCTGAATTTCATAAAATATGCATGTGGAAAGAAAATGAACACGTTACTTACGAGTACATGTAGTAACCAGCGTCACCGTAGTAGCTCCTTGACACATTAGATATGTTAAACACACTTATTGGCTCTGAACTATTAGCCAGAGACATTCTCATCCACTGTTATTACATTTAATAACTGAAGATGGTATTAAAATATTTGCATGTATTAATAGTATCCAATTCTGATAACTGGCTGATAAGAACCCGCAAAAAAGTTATATTAATGGCAATTTTGAAACTATTTAAGTAAAAATTTTATCAGCAAACAAAAATTTAACACTTATTCGCATAATTGCTAATTATTTTAATTAAATTAAAAGGCAAAAGTGGAATAAAAAAAAAACAGCAAATATAATCACTTTAATAAACATGAAAAGTAATAAAATTTTGATAAGTCTAAAGTTGGCTCATTGTTTCTGAAAAACCTAGAAAATATTCATAGCGCTGTGTCCAACTTTGAAATGATATCTAGTTCAAATTATAACAAACTGCTAAACTAATGCGACTAATACAACGACTGAAGTATCCTGATTTTGGCATTTGGTTTCATTAAATATTTACTAATCGCAGTAGCTCGATTCTCTCCACACAAAATGTTACGCAGCGTTTAAAAACTGTTGTACATACTGGCTATGGGCAAAACTGTAATGAGCTGTATTATTTTTCTCTTGTGGAAATACGTATTGGTTGATCTCATCTTTTAATGAAGATAAAACAAATCAGATTCTATTAAACACGATACATATTCTAACGCCATTGATGCAAATACCATTGGCTCAGATTTGTAACCTAATTAACATATTGAAAAAAAAAACAACCAACAACATTGCATTGTGATCATTGGTCCTCAAACCTGGGACAGCAGTGCACAAGTGAAACTATTTGCATGTTTGATAATCAATAGGTTTCATTTAGCGAGTTGTAAATACATGTATTAGATTGATGAAGAGAATGAAAACGATAACAGTCATTGCAAGGTACTTAATGCTTCTCTTGGTCTTGATTCAATGATACAGTATCTTGGTCTTGATTCAATGATACAGTATCTTGGTCTTGATTCAATGATACAGTATCTTGATCTTGATTCAATGATACAGTATCTTGGTCATGATTCAATGATACAGTTTCTTGGTCTTGATTCAATGATATAGTATCTTGGTCTTGATTCAATGATACAGTATCTTAGTCTTAATTCAATGATACAGTATCTTGGTCTTGATTCAATGATACAGTTTATTTGTCTTGATTCAATGATACAGTTTCTTGGTCATGATTCAATGATACAGTTTCTTGGTCTTGATTCAATGATACAGTTTCTTGGTCTTGATTCAATGATACAGTTTCTTGGTCATGATTCAATGATACAGTTTCTTTGTCTTGATTCAATGATACAGTTTCTTGGTCATGATTCAATGATACAGTTTCTTTGTCTTGATTCAATGATACAGTTTCTTGGTCATGATTCAATGATACAGTTTCTTTGTCTTGATTCAATGATACAGTTTCTTGGTCATGATTCAATGATACAGTTTCTTTGTCTTGATTCAATGATACAGTTTCTTGGTCTTGATTCAATGATACAGTTTCTTGGTCATGATTCAATGATACAGTTTCTTTGTCTTGATTCAATGATACAGTTTCTTGGTCATGATTCAATGATACAGTTTCTTTGTCTTGATTCAATGATACAGTTTCTTGGTCTTGATTCAATGATACAGTTTCTTGGTTTTGATTCAATGATACAGTTTCTTGGTCTTGATTCAATGATACAGTTTCTTGGTCTTGATTCAATGATACAGTTTCTTGGTCTTGATTCAATGATACTGTTTCTTTGTCTTGATTCAATGATACAGTTTCTTGGTCTTGATTCAATGATACAGTTTCTTGGTTTTGATTCAATGATACAGTTTCTTGGTCTTGATTCAATGATACAGTTTCTTGGTCTTGATTCAATGATACAGTTTCTTGGTCTTGATTCAATGATACAGTATCTTGATCTTGATACAGTGTCTGTAACATCTCAGAAGAGACGGGTAGATTCAGCCAAACGTAGTATTGAGTGTGCTCTACTAAACAAGATTCATTAAACTAGAGACGTTCTTATTTATAGGTAACCGCCTAGTCCTCCCACTTTCTCCTTCCTCATCATCACACAAAATTTCCCACCCAGTGAATTTTGTATCAAATGCGTTTTTTTTTTCTTACAGCCCAAACATGTTTTTTTTTTTAATTTATGGCCCAAACATGTTGTTTAATTTATGGCCCAAACATGTTATTTAATTTATAGTCAAAACATGCTGTTTAATTTATGGCCCAAATATGTTGTTTAATTTATGGCCCAAACATGTTGTTTAATTTATGGCCCAAACATATTGTTCTGTTTATGGCCCAAACTTGTTGTTTTGTTAATGGCCCAAACATGTTGACCTGTTTATTGCCCAATCAAGTTGTTTTGTTTATAACCCAAAGCATGTTATTTTGACTTAGGTCCCAAATATTTCAAAGTGTGTTCCTAATGTCAACAAAAACCTAGTTGCTATTTTTCTAAACCTAAAAAGCGCGTGATTTAGAAGAAGTCGCCAACTGCGATTTTTAATAATCTAAATGATTATACTAGTATACTAGTCCCACTATCGTATGTATAGTTTTTCTAGATTGTCTGATATTTTGGGCAATATCATTAATATAGTTATAAACATATAACCGCACACAACTAAATAGTATATATACATGGCCTAATATTTATCTCCGCATTAATATGATTATCTTCATGAAGAATTTAATATTCAGTACTTTATTCTTGACTATAAGTTTATATCTCAGGCGATCTGTTTATATTTGATTAACCTATCTAAGCTTCAAACATTCAATAAACTGAAAGACAGACAGAGGGAGAGATAGATAGAGCGTCCCATTTTAGTCAATTGTAGACCTGTGCACTAAATAAAATAGCTTGTCCTACATTAATTACCACTTACCAGTAAACTTGTCGAGGCAGTGCACTAAATAAAATAGCGTCCTACATTAGTTACCAGTAAACTTGTCCAGGCAGTGCACTAAATATAATAGCGTCCTACATTAGTTACCAGCAAAACATGTCGAGGCAGTGCACTAAATAAAATAGCGTCCTACATTAGTTACCAGTAGACTTGTCGAGGCAGTGCACTAAATAAAATAACGTCCTACACTAGTTACCTTTACAATTGTCGAGGCAGTGCACTAAATAAAATAACATCCTCCATTAGTCACCTGTAAACATGTCGAAGCAGTGCACTAAATAAAATAACGTTCAAATGTACACATAAATAAAAGAACAATAGCTCCTAAGGATCATAAATTAAAGTCTTTATTTCATCATAACCATAACTCAATCCATGTAAACATTTCTTCAATACGAAACGAAACACAGATAGCTTCCAACAAATTCTACCTTTAGATTTACATCTGAAAATACAACCTCGCCCAAATGTGGGTTCTTCGCCTACTCGTTTTCTTGACATTTCATGCTCACACGTTCACACCTACATCCAGTGCTCGATTTAAGAAAAAAACCAGTGCCGGGGATGAAAAAAAATTTCTGCAGAGCCGGGGATAAATGTCATCCCCGACGGGATGAAAAAAGCTAAAGCAGAGCCGGGGATATCCACAGCATCCCCAGCGGTGGCGAGATGCCAACAATTTTTTTTAGGATCTTCAATTTACAAACCATGGACAAGTAACTAATTTATTTTCTTAGGGTCTTCGATTTGCATCAATAGACAGAACCAACAAAAATAATAGAAAATTTGGTGAATCTTAATTAATATAGTTCACGTTGGTTCAAACAAATTCGAAGCTGCACATTAATAGGTCAAGTAATGAATTTATTTTTAACGAAAATTGCAAATTTGTCATTTATTCTCTATTTGTTGAAATCAAATGTTCCATTATTCATAATTGTCTCCGTTATTTAAACAACTTATGACGCTGTTCCATAACTAATTCTTCTGTTGGTTTGCAAGATGGAACATCGCAGGTAGAATGCCTTCCGTCTTTTAACCACATTTACCCGCGGTAAATCGAGCACTGGATACATCTAAGAGTGTTTACCTTGATCTCAGTATTATCAACAGTCAAGTGCTCTCCCCTGAATATTCTTACCATTGTGCAGCTATGCAAGACACGGCACGCCAACTTAGTCACTATGTTACAGATGCCAATATTTCTCTGGAGTGGATACTGAATATCAAATAAACACATGTGTCTGCACATCTTGATACAACAGTATAGCTATGTCTACATATAAAGTATGTGTATGTATATAGATGTATGTACTTAGGGGTATGATAATGATAGCAGGAATAACCTCGATCATTATATGAGATGCAATGTAGAAATAATCTAAAGGAATTAAATTTAGAAATTCAAACAAAGTCAGACCTAATACACCAAATAGAAATATGACAGAAGTAACAATGGTCATAGCTAAATGAATACGTTTTGATGTAACAATTCTTTGTTGTTTAAGTGGGTAAACTACAGATATAAATCTTTCGGCACAGATTAAAACCAAAGTCCAGTTGCCCACACAGACAATTAGTAAAATTGGTTTAATTAAAATCTTGATGTTGAAACAGTACATTTTTCAAACCATAGTTCTGTTTTCTGGATAATAGCCAAGAAGTCAAATATGGTCATGCATAAGGTCAATTTAACTGTTGCGCTTGCCATTTTTCTTATAACTAAAATGATTTAAATATTTCCTGGTAGACCAAAGATAAGCAGAGATAGTGCACTGTAAAATAGAATGTATCCTACCTGCAAAGAAATAAAAAAAATGATTTTAAGAAGCTTAAAACATGAGAGAGAGAGAGAGAGAGAGAGAGAGAGAGAGAGAGAGAGAGAGAGAGAGAGAGAGAGAGAGAGAGAGAGAGAGAGAGAGAGAGAGAGAGAGAGCGAGAGGGGAAAGAAGTAGAGAATTTGTAATAATAACATATCCAATTAATTTTTTTGAAAAAAAATGAAATATATCATTTATATAACATTATTAGGTTTTTTAATTGGAAATATTAGTTTACTATGGCTGTGGTAAATAAGGAATTTCATAGACTTGACCAGTGAAGTTACTGTAAGTTACAACGTGAAATGTCTTTGAAAAATATACCTCTCTCTCTCTCTCTCTCTCTCTCTCTCTATATATATATATATATATATATATATATATATATATATATATATAGTTTTTTTAAAAAATTAACCAAAAGCAAACACAAGCTAAACAAAATATTTAACTATATTATTTTTCAACGTTTATTGAAAACAAGCATTAATATCGTGGAGAAATAAATATTTCATGTTACTTACATTATTGAATTCGTTCGTTATTGCTTTTGTATTAGTCAATTGAGCCTTTTGTGTACTTGATACCTGTATCTTGTAAATAGTTGATTCCGTATATTATGCGGTCACTTCTGAGGTCAATTGTGTGATATTGTCTACAGATTAGATGTTATACAGATTGCGCAAGCCTCGTTTTGAAACAATGTTTTCATCACCACTATTAATGTTATTTTCATTCATCAATCTATTCATAGAATATAAAAACACATGACCTCATGAATTAAAAATTATATTATCGCTTTTTATATTTATAAATCGATTTGAAAGCTATTTCATTCATATTTCATGTCTTGAAAAAAAACAACCAAAAAGGTGTAAATAGGTCAGTGTTTTTTATGAATGGTAAGCGTCATAGGAAACAAGAGCGAATATTAACAATGGCAAGAGGGTTTTTGAACACAAAACCGAGGCTTATTTTTATAGCGATGCGCTATCTGTATAATATATAATCTGTGGTGACGGCTATAAACCTACGTAATAAACACGACACTATTTGGATCAAACAAAATACACAGACTTAATAAATACAAGAGTGTCCTCTTCAGCATCTTGTTTACTAGAATGATCATTACTTTATCATAGTTGTCCTCACACAATGAAGTGCACGGGCAGTCTAAAACCAAGGGAAATAGCCTGATGAGTTCCGAATCTCGCGTATGTTCTTCCGTTTTCTATTTAATTGAGCAGCTTTATGGACAGTTTTCATTGGTTAATAACTCGGGAAACCATTTTGTGTTGAAGAAAAACGATGATTTTTTTAAATATGTAAATAAAAAATGTAATTGTGAGATAATGTGATGTTATATTATTTCGTCAAGAATCTGGTTATAGTTCATTCTCACAAGTGAGAGACTTTGAGTAAAATAATGACTAATACAAATGAGCTAATATACATTTACACGTATATATATATATATATATATATATATATATATATATATATATAAATTTATAAAAATATATATAACCCTGACAAAAGAGTTTAATTCTTTGAAACAGAACATTGTAATATTCAGTGATTTAAAAAAGTTGTTGTCATTACGAAACAAATTTAGAACCTCTCTAGATATGATATCCACGTGGTACGTTGAGATTAGCAAGCTTTGGTGTGATGGGCGGGCACAAGATGTGAAATGTCATCCGTCCATCACATGCCAACCTTTTGAATAATTTATTCAACCAATCAACCAAGGCAATCCTCTAACATTGTCTATTTATCGTATCTCTCCCATAGAATCATCAAAATAATAAAATGCCAACAACTTTTCATCAAAGTGATTTTATCTCTATGTGTAGTCATAGCATGTGGTCATATCATGTGGTCCTACCAAACTACCATATTCATTTATTTACTTGATTTACACAGTGAATTAGAAAATGAAGGGGGAATGTGCAAAATTGGATTTATATATAAATGCTGGCTCTATGTGGTTTTGAGAGCCGCATTTGGCTCTATTTATGTTTAGTACGGTTCCATTTGAATCTATTTTATCTAAGCTTACTTCTTTGCTAAGTCTTGTTACGTTCACTATGACGTTAACAAAATGACGTCCATATAAACAACTTGTAAACTTGTAGGGGCAATAAATATAACAAAATGACGTCCATATAAACAACTTGTAAACTTGTAGGGGCAATAAATATAACAAAATGACGTCCATATAAACAACTTGTAAACTTGTAGGGGCAATAAATATAACAAAATGACGTCCATATAAACAACTTGTAAACTTGTAGGGGCAATAAATATAACAAAATGACGTCCACACATAAAAGTACAATAGCTCCAATGAATCATGAATCAAATCCCTTAGTCCATTTGAAAAGTAATGATACTTTTAAAAAAATGACAATTAAGCAATTGATTCTGTTCTTAGTTTAGGTAAATACCACTCTACATTTCTAGTATTTTTTCTACTTAAAAGCGTACAATGTGAATAGCTCGGTGGATGGCAACTTAAGCTTTTTTTAAAAATGTCTATCTTATTCATGTATTTTTCTTGCCAATCAACGTATTCGATTCATTGAGCTATGCAGCTAAATAAATGGGAATATGGACTATAAATATCTTGGTCTAACTATGTCCACCATGAAACAGAACAATAATAGTCTTTAAAAATTGCGTCTATCGTGTTTCAGTAGTGTACGGAACAATAACTATGTACATCGTGTTTCAACTTGTAAACTTATAGGGGCAGTAAATATAACTAAATGACGTCCAGACGTACACACAAATAAAAGAGCAATAACTCCAGGGAATCATGAATTAAATCCCTTAGTCCATTATAACCATAACTCAATCCATATAAACATTCATTTAATACGAGACTTTACGTTAACTAATTCCATTACATTTGCATGAACAGCACAAGATTAAATATTTCCCAAAGTGGGGATCTTCGCCAACTTGTTTCAAATGAATTTTAATGTTCTTTAAAAAATGAAATAAGACACTTTGCTTCCGATTCTCTTGTAATTAATTAATTTTTATACAAATTGCGACAAAATGAATGGCGAATACGTTATACATTTTTAAATTTAGAAAAAAAAAATAGTTCCTCTTAATTAATTAAATTTTATTAAAAATTATATTAAAAGAATAAGATGTTTTTTTTTTCAAAACTATAATGTATAAAGAAAATTAATAAAACCTTTTAATTATAGAAATATAAATTATTACTGCTGAATATAAAAGTCTGAGTGAACAATTGACACTGGACTTAATATGCCTTTACATTAGTTCAGTGTCTCCCAAGAGTGTAATACACGTACACCAGGTCATGGGTAAATATATGCCCGGCTGAAACGTAAACAATGAAATGAGGGGAAAGCATGGCTGTAAAAACAATAAATGCAGACAATTGTTTGTTTTCTTTTTACTGGGGTTACTCAGTATTACGAAAATTAAAAACAAAAAGGGGGTACAAGGATTTCAAAAGTTTCAGAAGCACTGCATTTATTGATAACTACAGGTGAATAAATGAAATAACTATATGGACGACCACACTTAAACACACACGCACACACTTATGCACGCAAACACATATGTATATATGTAGAGAGACTTATATATCTTTATGTATATGTATATATCTTTATATGTACTTATATATATATATATATATATATATATATATATATATATATATATTACTTTAACTGTACATTTTTCTACAAGTTTTAAGACTTAAAACTAACAGTAACAAAAGTATTAGTTATTATACTTTATATTTTTATTAAAATGTTGTAAGATTGTATTATTAATATCAGTTTTTTTATGTATCAATAAATTGTCTCAGTCCTGAAAGTTTCGGTTTACCATCTAGCCTCAGTAAATTGTTCCACAAATATTTTCCTGAAAATGAAGAATAACAGTGATTTTGTTTCGTTCGTATTATCAAAACTGTTGATATTTTTTATAAGCTTTTAATTAGTTTCATTTCCGGTGGCTTTGGAAATTTGTGTTCGTCTTTAAAGTATGTAACTGAATTTCAAATTTAGTGAGAATGCTCAAGGTTGCCACATGTATAGATACTAAAAGACAATAAATCATTTTAATTATCTTGAGTACATGAATTTACATTTAACATAAGTTGGAATATAATTTATCTTTAGTAATTCTTATACAAGGCAAAAATTTGCCAAATGATGATCATTACTGTTGCCAACATATTGTAATTCCCTATAGATGCTATTCAGTATGTGGTTTGCTTTATGTGCCATTAGAACAAAGTCGTTTGCTAAACGAAATACTCCATTTGGGTTTTATGATTTATAAAAATTAAATCATACAAAGTTTTTTGATTTTAACAGACATAAAAGATGCATTATCTTCTTTAGTAATGTTCATTTAAAAAAAAACAACTAATTAAGCAGTTGATTCTGTTTTAGAACCAACAATTCTTAAACATATTCAATGCAAGCTTTCTATAACCTTTACAAAATATGACATAGATGTAAAAATTCAGAACGTGAGATGCATTGAGAAGGAACAAAAAACAGTAATCAGTAATAACAACACCTTCTGTGGAATTAAAGTCAGGATCAGAGGACAAAGGTAAGAATATGGCCATAGGAGAATTTAGAATAAAAAACAATATAGCTGATGATAACATTAAATAAATAAGTGTTTTTTCTATATTTTTTCTGTTGTCGCCTAGTCTTGGTGTTGAATCTATTTCAATTTGATGAGAAAGTTTGAGTTTTACTATGACTGAAATTGTTAACACTGTAATGACGATTAAAGGAATAACCAGCATGAAAAAATTGGATGTAAGGCTAAGAATAATATAATAGTTTTTTCCAGTAACATGCTTAAAATATGACCATAGAGAAACAGCCACAATGCTATAAAGTAACACCATTACAATTACTAGGGAAACCACAATGTGAACACGTCTGGAAGTGATAATTCTTTGACGTTGAAGTGGATAAACTACAGAAATAAAACGTTCTGCACATATCAGTACCAATGTCCAGTTACCAGCAGCAACAAAAAATACCATAAAGACTAAGACGAGAAGAAATTTATTTTTTTCCTCTATGGAATATTGTAAAATAGTATTCAGTCCACTAATTAATGTTTTAGTGATTATAGCCAACGTATCAAATATGGTCATGTATATAGTCAGTGTTGCTGTTGCACTTGCCAGTTTTCTCATCACTACAATAACTAAAATGTTCCCGGGCAGACCAAAGATTAGCAGTGACAGTAAAATATAAAATTCTGTAGTGAATCTGAAAAAAAAAAAATCTTTTATGTGATATATACATGTATGAATTAAAACAAGTTGAAAATAAAAGATACGGGTACTTTGTTTTATTATTTACAGTTTCATGATCTATCTGTGAATTCAATTATATTTTTGATACTGTGTTTGTTTTCGTTTGGTACATCCTGAAAATGATTTGAAGGGATCAACCTGTGTAAAAATATTGTGATTTCATTGTGGATATACAAATCAACTTTCATGATCAAAATAGAACACAGACTCAACTGGAGCATGTCACATATTATAAAAAGTTATGGGTTAATGGAACGGATTTAAATTAAAGCCATCGAACTAAACTTTTAATTTATGTTTGGGCACATATGTAGTCCTTAAGAGGACTATACAATTTATGGGTTAATGGAACGGATTTAAATTAAAGCCATCGAACTAAACTTTTAATTTATGTTTGGGCACATATGTAGTCCTTAAGAGGACTATACAATAGAGAATGTTTTACATCAGTATTTTTCAACATTTTATGTACAATACAAGTGTTGGTCTAATATATATATATATATATATATAAACTTGATTGTTTTAAATATGTGTATATGTAATTATCTCTCTTCATATTTAGAATTAATGTATTTACTTCCGTTATCCATAATACAAACAAATTAATTCCTGCTCTGTCGGCAATTCCTTGTCTGTCACTCGAAATCACGTCTCTACATGAGATGTTGCCGGTCACACAAGATGGCGGCAACATTTACTGTAGGCTACATAACTGGATTGATTAGTCTCCCAACTGGCCAGCCAAGCAAGATGTCCCCTACGTAGTTGTCAGTAATGATATTGGTCCTGCCACATGTAGAGTGAAGAGGTGGGCAGGCACATACACTGTTACACAAGGCAGGCTTTGTTAAGAAAGCCTTACGGCCAACCAACCATAATAATATTTTCGACCGCCAAGAACATTACCATGAGGCTATGAAAACAATCTTTAGAGCGATAACATCAAAAATCATGCCAATTAATTTTTTTTAGTTTATTTTTTACGCCGCCATTGCCAGCATGGTAGGGTGTAGTGTGCCTACCACACCAACATTGTTGGCGGCCCTGATGCATGCCTGCCATGCCTACAGAGCGGCGGAGTGAGTGTGTCCGCTAACATCTGCCAAAGTGGTAAGGCAAGGGGTTTTTCGTGCCACTCGACAGAGGGGAGGGTGTAATGTGCCTGTACACAGCCCGTGATGGCAGACTGCGCATGTGGGCTTGAGTGGGATAGAGTAGAAGGGTGCTATGTGCCAACAACATCCGTCACCACCGCCAGTTGCGAATAATTAAGTCTCGAATAGTTCTCATTGATCACAGTACCATCACCTTCGTAAGAAGGCTTTTTATTCCTGGCTAGAGAACTCCAATAATCTTGTTCTTGTACACCATGGAATGTCTCAAACCAGATTAACCTGAAGAGAACTCGTTACTCAGGGCAATAGTTTTTTTTTAAAAGGGGGAGAAGTTTATGTATGGCAATAATTTTTTGAGATATTATCAACTCTCGAAAAATAATTGAAACAAATTTTACATTTATAACTCACGATAACGTAGTATTAATGGTGTTTAATTTGTTATTTAATGAGAAGCGATCAAAGTAGAAATATCTACAGAAATCGTTCAATTAATATTTTGTATTATTTTCCACAATTTAAATTTTAAAGCAAACAAATTTCGCATTATGGATATATCCTCAAGATAATGTAATATTTATACTGTTTAGTTTGATATTACTTCTATACTATGTCTTTATCTAATGTACAATTATCTCACTTTAACACTAACCTAAAACTACGTCACAGTATTTTGTTTATTTTTTTACTATTATGTCACATGAATGAATTGTATAAGGGTGGAGTCTGTGTAGCGCCGTACACAATGTAGACAATGCAAACTTACCCATTTATGATGGGGGCTCCACACAGAGGCGTATCTAGGGTGGGTGGGCTCCAAATTCTTTTTACATTAAATATTAAGTACGTTATCTCATGTCAAAATGCAGGGACCCCTAAAGAGGCCAAGCATCAAATCCCCAGTGTTGGGTCAAGTACAATTCAAAAGAACTTAAGTACCAAGTACATTTTTAAAAAAGTACTTTAAGTACAAGTACAAGTACTAAAAATAAAAGTACTTAAGTACTCAAGTACAAAAGTTCAAGTACAAGTAGAAGTACATTTACAAGTACTCCATCTAATCTAATGTATCTAATGGCCTATTAAAAAACATTTAAAAAAAATTCTTGATTTTTTAAATAATTATAACAAATCAAAATTACTAATATATTTGATGAAATAAAAATGAATACTAATGTTCATAATAATTGTTATTTATTTTTGTTAAGTAATAATAATAGTTCAAAATTATCATCAGAGAATCTATTGCGTCTTGGCAGCAAAATTTGCCCATCAGCACTAAACAATCTTTCTACTGGAGCTGAACTGGGTAGGGTTGTGCTGTATTTGATGAATAAATCCTTCACAATAGGGTATTTGTGAAGTATTGCCAAGTCACAACTTGAATCCTTCAAATACTGAACACCTTCGACTATCATGTTCATTGCTGAAGGATTAGTTGTTTCGCTCTTAAATGAGTAAAAATCATCTGCTTTGGTCGAATCTTGCATATTGAAGAGAAGCTGTTCACTTGCATTTTATCAATTTTTTCAAGTTCCTTGAAAAACTTCGCTTCTATTTCTTGTCGTTTTTCTGATGGATCCATCTCAATTAAAAAAAAAATGGATGACTGATACAGCTAATATGAACGGTCTTGCTTCACAGCCATGCAAGCTCATAATATTGACATAACGATTTTTAACTCCAACTTTGAGTGCTTCAATAAGTCTTTTTTGTATATTTAGGAGTTATTGAGTTTAATTTATGTTCAATAAATAGTAATTTCGGCAGAACAGCTCCCAAATAGGCTTCAAAATTGCTTTCTCCTTGCATTTTGTCAAGAGATGTGGCAATCGGGCTCATAACGGAAAGCCATTCTCCCAAAACATCTATTTCAATTTGAGGAAATTTTGGCAATTGTAGCCTTTCCATGATTAAATTGATTTTATCTTTTCGAGAAAAAACGCATTTCAAATAATCGTACTCCGAATCCCATCTTGTGCATTCGGTTTTGGAAATGTATGACCAACTATTTCTAAAACTATATCAGCATTATTTGCGCTTTGGTGAATTAGGTTGCTAAATGACGAACATTTCACAGTTAAACTTCTATACAACTTTTTATACTGGCTATCTGTGGTTAGTGCTCTTGAGGCATCAGTTGTTGCTATCAAATTTAAAGTATGCGATAAACAACTTAAATGTTGAGGTAAATAAACCATATGCTGTTCAGGATCAAATTCATCTGAGTTATCTTTTGATAGTAAATTGCTGATGCATTTTGAATGAACTTGTTCACTGTCATCATCAGAATTACTATCATCTTCGTCTATTTCATCAAGTGTAGAAAAGATAGAAAATGCCTTCATAAAATTCGAACCATTATCAGTAACGACATTTGCAATTTTTGAAACATCCAAGTCATATAGTGAATGAATTTCCACAATCATGGATGCAACTTTGTCATACGTGTGTGATCCTTTAAAGCTTCTAAAAGCTAAAATAGCAGATTGACGTTTTAGGCAAAATCCAGTGGCATGTGACTCCCATATAAATCCCATATAACTCCCATATAACTTCGTTGCTGTTGCGTCCAAATCTCAGCTGTTGCATACAGTTGAAATATTTTTAAATTTTTCTTTAAAATCTGATTTCATTTTTTCATTCATTGCAATCAACTTTTCTTTTAGTGTTTTGCGGGTCAAGATTGTTGGAGATAAGCCAGTTACAAAGGCGCGAAAGGCAGGACTCTCCACAGTTGACAATGGCTTCATATCTTCCACAATATATTCCATAATTAATTTATCAGATGTATCATGAATAGTCTTTTGCTTTTCAGTTTTCTGTTTCTTACTTGTTCCTCCTTGATCATCATCATATGATCTTTTATTTTGCCTCATCGATTGCTTGAAATTTTCAAGCTTTTCCAGATACTTATTTCCATGAATGCGCTGATTAAGAAAAATAAAATTTATTTTAATAAACTAATTCAAAACTTTTATCACTAATCAGAGAATTAGTTTGTTGGTATCTATTGAATGATAGCAATATTAAATTGGATTTTGTAGAATTAAATTTGTATATTGTTCAACGAGCAAAATAAAATGAAAAAATAACCAAGTATAATTTATAAATATAAAATTTAAAAAAATCTCACCTGCACGTGTTTTGTGAAATTTGAAGTCGCTTTGTGTTGCCCGCGAATTCGCTTGTTAATTGGCTTGCACAAACTGCAATTTGCAACAATATTATTCCCGTCATCAATATCCATAAAATAAAGCCTAACAACTGCCGGTAAATTTAAATTTTCTTCGTTCGCCATTTTAAAAAAAATCAACTAGATAAAAATCAAACCTCGGTAAAGCTGAACAGACATTCGAATTGAAAACATTCAAACATTCAAAAATTTGAAGGGGGCATTACCAAAAAAAAAAAATTTGTAAAAAAAAAAATTGTAAGAAAGTGTTGAATATAAAATTTAAATGAAAATAAAAATAAATTGCTGAAAAATTGTTTTTATATATTTGTATATATTATTTATTTATTTATAAATATATTTATATAATTATTTATACATTATGGTATACTTAAATAAAAACAAAATTATTAGTAATTAATTGCGCTTAAAATATTAGGTGGCGGAGTTCTCATTAAGTTGCATTAACCGGCTGTGAAAATCCAAATTTGAAAAATAGTGCTTAAAAAATATATTTGAAATCGCAACCATTAACAATGACAATATAATAATTTGATTTATCATAAAATTGTCAGTATTGAATTTTTTAATGATTTTTTGTTAAGTATTTGTTAACAATTTACTACTTGATTAGATGAATATACACATTTTAAAATATTTTACAACATCAAAAAATTATACGAAGTGGATAATGCAATAAAAAATTTCAATAAACGGTAAATCGTTACAACCTGCAACATTGGTGTATTGATTATAAGGTATAACGCTGTCACATTTATGTGTTGATTTATTTATTTGCATCTGTTTATTAATAAAGAGTTATTTTGCAGCCAGTATTGATTTTTATCTTTGGATGATGATCAACATCATTGCGAAATGCTCAAGGTCAAATCTAATTAAACATTAAATTAATCGATATAATCAAATTTAGAATCGATAGGTATATCTAAGTATATCACACCAATTATACATTATCAATTTAAGACAAATTATTCGTTAGATGAATTATTATATTTTTTAACATTTTAATATTTAAAGTGGAATAAATTCCGGTGTATTTGGTTTTTAAAAAAAAAACTTTTTACAGTTAAATTATAATTTATAAATAAAAAAAAATGAATACAAATTCAACATTGTGATAATTTATTTTTTAATTTATCAAAAATAGTTTATTTAAACTGCTTTATTTACTTCACAAAGTCAATCTTATTTTTCTTCATTTTCAAAAATCATTTAAAAATCATTTCTAAGGTATAAGTCGAAGACGGTCACTAGTTGAAGTGTGAGATAAATGTAACAGAGTAGGAATGGGAATACCCCAAGGTGCGGTTGTTGAACGAATGCATCGGTGATGAACGAGAGAAGTGCATGATGCAAGAGATTACGGTCGACGTTGTTATTGTTAAACTAGTATTTTAGTATTTTGATATTACAGTAGTTGATCATTATTACAGAAGGAATACTTGGCTTGTTTCCCTGATTTTGACATTTGAAGTGTTTTTGCTACAGTGTAATTAAGTGTGTGTTGTCCTTGTGTTAGAAGTGCTGACACACTTGACGTAGTGATGACATTGAACTAACGGCCCGATGAGATCCTTGTACACAACATAGGTAATGTAGTTCAAAGTGTCCTCTTCAATATAACGTTTACCGATTTTCTGAAAGCGTCAGTATATTTTATTTTTTTTTATTTTTTGAGTAAACAAGCTACATAATAAAATCAGTCTTAACTTTTGTCAAATTTCAAAAATTATATAAAAATCATTCGTAGATGTATAAGTCGAGAATATATAAGGATAATGTTGATCAAAGTGTCTTCTTTCAGATGGCGTTCACTGATTTTTTTAATGCGTCAGTATAAATTTTATTTTATTTTTTTAAGTAAACAAGCTACATAATGAAATCAGTCTTAACTTTCGTCATAATCAAAAATCATTAGAAAATCGTTCCGATCAATCAATCAAATCCATTTATATATCGCCTTATGGAACAACGAAATTAATTATGAAACAATGAAATTATGAAACAAAGAAAAATTGAAAGCGTTTTCGCTTTCAGGAATTATGATTTTTATAAAGTACTTATAAAAGTACTTGAGAAAACGCACACGCTCAAGTACAAATACTTATTAAATAGTACTTAAAATAGTACAAAAAATATGTACTTAAGTACAAGTACATAAGTACCTCAAAAGGACTTAAGTACGTACTTAAGTACAAAAGTACTTAAGTACTACCCACACTGCAAATCCCTAGGTTTGACACTGGCATCACAGAACTATAATGTTTAAAGCTTTGATATTTCGTTCTTTTTTAAGAGACCTGATGTTTTCTGCGTCCGCGGCCTCAACTGAATTGATGGAATTTTTTTTTTTTTTAATTGAAGGTCAGATAAAAGCTACAAAATAATTCTATCACCTCGGGACCTAGCTTGAGGGGGCCCTAATTATTTTTTTACATTAATTATTAAGTACATTATCTCATGTCATGGTGTCGAATGTCACAATGCAAGGTTCCCCTAAAAAGACCAAGCCCCCCCCCGGGCCCCTAAATCGATAGGTTCGGTTCTGTCGGGTTGGCAATATTTTCTTAGTTAATTCTCAGTAAGATATATTGTACTACTAGCTGTACCCTGCAAATCCTTTTGCATAGAGTTATATCCCCTTATGCTTGATCGGTAGGCTGGGTTATTTTTTGGTTTCGGGCAGATCCGATTTTTTTCATGGTTGTATTTTAAACTGGAATACTGTTGTACATGTATTAATTCTTTACTTTCGATTTAACGCACACTGGAAATGAGTATTATTATATATGATGCTACAATGTGTATAACAGTGAATAAGCAGAGAATTGGTTTGTTTGTATCTATTGAATGATAGCAGTATTAAATTGGATTTTTTTTAAACTTATGAACCCATAATAAGGATTATTTTCTTTGGGATGAACTATATAAATTATTAATTTTATTTGATGCATATTTAAGTGTCCCTATTCTCAAATGTATTTTGGCTACAATAATCTGTTCATGTCCTTTGGGGCCACTTCTAGTACATAGATCTGCTATTTTTTTGTATATAGAATGATTGTTAACACGCTCAAATATATATATATATATATATATATATATATATATATCACCATTTTCAACTCCAACTGTGTGCCTACTAGCTGGTCCGGGTACATGGGTTTGGTTTACTAATAAAAAGAAAAGGCAGCATATGATGCCCGAAATTGGCCGGTATATTATAAAAATTATAACTTTTAGTGATTGGATGATGTCAAATTTTACTAAAACCGGTTAAATAGTGAATGTTCACTAAATTGGTGATTTTGAACTGACTCTTAATTCTGATATCAAATGTAAAAATGCTAGTGACATTTCAAGGATGAATATAAAAGAAATATTAAGAATAAAAGTTTAATTATTTCTAGCTACAGTGGCTGTTGGGGTGGGCGGATGGAACAGAGTGCTTGACTATAGACCTAAGAGTCGGGTTCGATCATCGGTTACCAAAAGAAATATTCCAGGTCAAGATTGGGTCTAAGTACCCAAAGTTTATACTGCTTAACATGGGTACCTGAAATTATTTGGGGAAGTAAAGGCGGCTCGGAGTTGTGCTAACCACACAGCCCTTTTATTTACATAACTGTTACATAAGTAGACCACTTTATATAAAATTAATTAAAAAGGGAGGTTAAAGGAATTCAAAAATATAGCTTACTTGTAACCGATGTAGTCATTGTCGTTACTTGACACATTAGATACATTTGCAACAACCAATGAATTATTTAATAGGTACATTATCAACCAACTGAAAAAAATGTATTACAAGTAGTATCAGTTATACATTTATTATACAATTTCCCTCACAAAAGCGAGGGATTTAAATGATTGCTTTAAAAAACCGGAATACACCGAATAGTAATGAAAAGAACCAGAACAGTGCTAAATTTATTTTGAGCTACTTGAGTCTGATCACCGCATTAAACGATTCAGTATACAAAAATAGAGCTGAAATCTTATTCTAGACGCCCTTCAGAGTAGTAAGGCTTGGATTAAAACCTATCTATCTATTTATCTATCTATCTACCTATATAGATAGATAGATAGAAAAAGCATATATATATATATATATATATATATGTATATATGTATGTATATTGTCACAGAGTGACTGTGTGCGCTGTGAGTTTGGATAACGGTATGTATGTATGAGCAGGGGACAGCACAAATGTGTAACTGGAGACTGAGTTGTATTATATGTGGGTGTCTGTGTGTGTGTAGATGGACTGTGTGTACAGTTAGTTGATGTCCAGTTGGAGCGAGAGTCGTGAAGTACACCTGGTATGAGAGGTCGTTCTTTGGCCCAGCTATAATAGTAGACTTGGTCAGTTAGCTGTTGTAGTCCGTGTGTTATAAATGATACCGTGATGGTGCTAATTAAAGAGTAATTTGTATCTTCAAAGGGATTTTTTTTATGTTATCCGTGTTCCTGTTGTGATATCTGTGTAGTAGATAAAAGGCGACGGAAGATAAAACTACATTGTGATATATATATATATATATATATATATATATATATATATATATATATATATAGCCTAATTCCCTTCCCTTTTAATCATTTCCTATATGGCGTAAGCTTGTCTGCTAAGTGGATTTAGGCCCTCGGCGCTAGACGGTGTTGACCAGAGTGCAAACATCTGAAAAGTCGCTATCGGACCAGTACCTTTGTCTACCCTCTTTGTCACGGTCCCCTGAGTCGATGAAGCATCCTGAATGGGGTGAGGTGAGATAGGAGGGGGGATGTAGATTTCTTACAAAACACACAAACTGTGACACCGAGAACTATGTGCAGTTGGTTCTGACTCTCATAAAGAATAACGACCAAATCGGATAAAGAATGTCTCTCAAAGTCCATTGCACCATCGTGCACTATGAACTATAGTGGGGAAGAAATAAGAGCGCTCCTAATCCGTCCCATTAGTGGTTTAAACGATCTAAAAGATTTCTTCTCACCCTTACAGTAAAATCACCGATAGAACACAAGTGTAAATAGCAGCATTGTTTTACATTAACTACAGCTTTCTGTACTGCAACCTTAATGAAGTGATTTTTTTTTTCATTTGTTCTTTTTATATGTAATCGTATTTTTTCTACTGATCAAATTTTTCAATATAAAAACTTGTGTAAAATAAATAACGAAATTAATATATTTGTAGTATTTTGAGATATTCGTTATTGTGAACTGGATTTTTTTTAAAGATCAATAGATCAGAAAATTTGTCTTGTTCAAAATTAAATCTTTCCTAAATAAAGATACGCCAAATTTAATAAAAGTTTAGATCCCCGTTCATTTTTTTATTATATAAAAGAATCCATCCTGAAGGAGGTTTAAGGTTACAAACAATTATAACTTACTCGTTATCGTAGTGGTCTATGTAGTCAATGTAATTGATTGACACATTTGACCCTTTCGAATCATCAACTGAATTATTTAATAGATACATTATCAACCAACTGAAATGAGAGAATTACAATATAGTATCAATTATTATACAATTGTCCCTCAGAAAAGCATGGAATTAAAGTAATCGATTATAAAAATAACTAAAAAAACAAAATAATAATGAAAAGATGGAGACGTGGCAATTTTTTTTTCAGATTCTCTATCTTTCTATCATTTGCCAGCGGGAAATCGGGGTGACAAGAGTTGCATTATATTTCATTTCATTTAACAATGATTCGTAAAGCCGGTAAAAAGTAAATTACGCACCACTATATAAAGACATAGAGAAATTAATGAAAGAAATCTCATGCTAACCTATTTATTTCTATATTAACACTTAATTAGGTTGTTTAGCCGTATGGGAAGCAACACAAAATTTAACCATAACTAGTTCGTTAAAAATAGTACAAATACTACAAATACTACAAATTCACCATTATAACAAAGTCATACACAGGCTACAGGCTCCCATTCATAGATATATAAGACTAGATCGCTTACGGGCTATGTAAACGTGTTATATGGTCGGTCCCCGAATACAATAAGTATAACCTATTTATTTTTACAAATTCTTTGCAACTATGATGACGTAGTACGGAAGTACGCATCCATTCGATAAACAAATAGCAAAAAAAATAAAGAAATTTACTCTTCTCTTTTTGAAGTTAGGGTCCGCACATAAAACACTTTTTCGGTCTCTGTTAAATAAGCATAAGCGATCTAGTCTATATATCTATGCTCCCATTCATCTAATAACGTAACGATGTTAACCTTTGACCTTACAATTCACTCACACACTGCACTGACATGCACACAGTAGCACGGGAAAAGTTAGTGTTGCTCGGGCAATGCGCAATAAGGGGCGCCGAAATAGTAATCTTGAAAACTATTTGAAGCCGCTAGACGACACAAGGGCAAATATACCGCCCAGGATTATATATGGCGGTTTGATCCGACCAATACTGCACTCTCTTCCGTCCATGTACATCTATAGCCATTACATTTATGTTGGTCCATACACAGTTTTAAAAACAATCTATTCGTCTACTGCCTTTCAATCAAATTTAAGAACCCTATGTCGGCCTTTCTATCTATCTATCTATCTATCTATCTATCTATCTATCTATCTATCTATCTATCTATCTATCTATCTATCTATCTATCTATCTATCTATCTATCTATCTATCTATCTATCTATCTATCTATCTATCTATCTGTCTGTCTGTCTGTCTGTCTGTCTGTCTGTCTGTCTTTCTGTCTGTCTGTCTATCTATCTATCTATCCTTTTATCTATATATCTTTCTTTCTATCTATCTTTTAATCTATCTATATCTTTCTATCTATCTATCTTTCTAACTATATCTATCTATCTTTCTATCTATATCTATCTATCTTTCTATCTATCTATCTATCTATCTTTCTATCTATCTATCTAATATATCTAGTCTATGAGTGGTCATGTCGAGTATGCACAGTAATGGAATGAAATGAAAGCAAGGGGCTAAAATGCTACATGATATTGATCATTTTTTTTTTATAAAGCAGAAAAAAATAGATTATAGACCTTGCTAATATTAGTGATTTCATACCAGGATATCGGCTCTCGAAATACCGGAAATCCGACTTAGGAACAACCTCACTTTGAAAAGATAATGATTTTGTAAACGGTAAAGAGAATGCGAAAACTAATTAATATTAGTCATTGAATGGTTAGTTGTTTTATCAACTAGCGGGACTACAATAATTAGTAGAGCACTTTACATTACTTAGGTAGCAGGAATTCTTGGGACATGCAATCTTTGTCCAAGGCAAGCCAATCGGACCTGAACTCGTTGTCCAAGGCAAGCCAATCGGATCTGAACTCGTTGTCCAAGGCAAGCCAATCGGACGTGAACTCGTTGTCCAAGGCAAGCCAATCGGACGTGAACTCGTTGTCCAAGGCATGCGAATCGGACCTAAACTCGCTGTCCAAGGCAAGCCAATCGGACCTGAACTCATTGTCCAAGGCAAGCCAATCGGACCTGAACTCGCTGTCCAAGGCAAGCCAATCGGACCTGAACTCGTTGTCCAAGGCATGCAAATCGGACCTGAACTCGCTGTCCAAGGCAAGCCAATTGGACCTGAACTCGTTGTCCAAGGCAAGCCGATCGAACCTGAACTCGTTGTCCAAGGCTAGCCAATCGGACCTGAACTCGTTGTCTAAGGCAAGCCAATTGGACGTGAACTCGTTGTCCAAGGCAAGCCAATCGGACCTGAACTCGTTGTCCAAGGCTAGCCAATCGGACCTGAACTCGTTGTCTAAGGCAAGCCAATCGGACCTGAACTCGTTGTCCAAGGCAAGCCAATCGGACCTGAACTCGCTGTCCAAGTCAAGCCAATCGGACCTGAACTCGTTGTCCAAGGCAAGCCAATTGGACGTGAACTCGTTGTCCAAGGCAAGCCAGTCGGACCTGAACTCGTTGTCTAAGGCAAGCCAATCGGACCTGAACTCGTTGTCTAAGGCAAGCCAATCGGACCTGAACTCGTTGTCCAAGGCTAGCCAATCGGACTTGAACTCGTTGTCCAAGGCAAGCCAATCGGACGTGAACTCGTTGTACAAGGCAAGCCAATCGGACCTGAACTCGTTGTCCAAGGCAAGCCAATCGGACCTGAACTCGTTGTCCAAGGCAAGCCAATCGGACCTGAACTCGTTGTCCAAGGCAAGCCAATCGGACCTGAACTCGGTGTCCAAGGCAAGGCAATCGAACCTGACACTCGTTCGTCCAGGGCAAGCCAATCGGACCTAACTCTTTGTCCAAGGCAAACCAATCGGACCTGAACTCGTTGTCCAAGGCATGCCAATCGGACCTGAACTCGCTGTCCAAGGCAAGCCAATTGGACGTGAACTCGTTGTCCAAGGCTAGCCAATCGGACCTGAACTCGTTGTCCAAGGCAAGCCAATCGGAACCTGAACTCGTTGTACAAGGCAAGCCAATCGGACCTGAACTCTCTGTCCAAAGGCAAACTTCAATCGGACCTGAACTCGTTGTCCAAGGCAAGCCAATCGGACCTAGACTCATTTGTCCAAGGCATGCCAATCGGACCTGAACTCGCTGTTCAAGGCAAGCCAATTGGACGTGAACTCGTTGTCCAAGGCAAACCAATCGGACCTGAACTCGTTGTCCAAGGCAAGCCAATCGGACCTGAACTCGTTGTCCAAGGCAAGCCAATCGGACCTGAACTCGTTGTACAAGGCAAGCCAATCGGACCTGAACTCGTTGTCCAAGGCAAGCCAATCGGACCTGAACTCGTTGTCCAAGGCAAGCCAATCGGACCTGAACTCGTTTCCAAGGCAGGCCAATCGGACGTGAACTCGCTGTCCAAGGCTAGCCAATCGGACTTGAACTCGTTGTCCAAGGCAAGCCAATCGGACGTGAACTCGTTGTACAAGGCAAGCCAATCGGACCTGAACTCGTTGTCCAAGGCAAGCCAATCGGACCTGAACTCGTTGTCCAAGGCAAGCCAATCGGACCTGAACTCGTTGTCCAAGGCAAGCCAATCGGACCTGAACTCGTTGTCCAAGGCAAGCCAATCGAACCTGAACTCGTTGTCCAAGGCAAGCCAATCGGACCTGAACTCGCTGTCAAGGCAAGCCAATCCGGACCTGAACTCGTTCGTCCAAAGGCATGCCAATCGGACCTGAACTCGCTGTCCAAGGCAGGCCAATTGGACGTGAACTCGTTGTCCAAAGGCAAGCCAATCGGACCCGAACTCGTTTTCCAAGGCAGGCCAATCGGACGTGAACTCGCTGTCCAAGGCTAGCCAATCGGACTTGAACTCGTTGTCCAAGGCAAGCCAATCGGACGTGAACTCGTTGTACAAGGCAAGCCAATCGGACCTGAACTCGTTGTCCAAGGCAAGCCAATCGGACCTGAACTCGTTGTCCAAGGCAAGCCAATCGGACCTGAACTCGTTGTCCAAGGCAAGCCAATCGGACCCTGAACTCGTTGTCCAAGGCAAGCCAATCGAACCTGAACTCGTTGTCCAAGGCAAGCCAATCGGACCTGAACTCGCTGTCCAAGGCAAGCCAATCGGACCTGAACTCGTTGTCCAAGGCATGCCAATCGGACCTGAACTCGCTGTCCAAGGCAAGCCAATTGGACGTGAACTCGTTGTCCAAGGCAAGCCAATCGGACCTGAACTCGTTGTCCAAGGCTAGCCAATCGGACCTGAACTCGTTGTCACTAAGGCAAGCCAATTGGACGTGAACTCGTTCAAGGCAAGCCAATCGGATTTCGAACTCGTTGTCCAAGGCTGTCGGACCTGAACTCGTTGTCTAAGGCAAGCCAATCGGACCTGAACTCGTTGTCCAAGGCAAGCCAATCGGACCTGAACTCGCTGTCCAAGTCAAGCCAATCGGACCTGAACTCGTTGTCCAAGGCAAGCCAATTGACGTGAACTCGTTGTCCAAGGCAAGCCAGTCGGACCTGGGAACTCGTTACATCAGGCAAGCCAATCGGACCTGAACTCGTTGTCGAACTTGTTGTAAGGCAAGCCAATCGGACCTGAACTCGTTGTCCAAGGCAAGCCAATCGGACCTGAACTCGTACTAAGGCAAACTAATCGGACCTGAACTCGTTGTCCAAAGGCCAATCGGACGTGAACTCGTTGTCACAAGGCAAGCGGAGATCGGACCTGAACTCGTTTTCCAGGCAGGCCAATCGGACGTGAACTCGTTGTCCAAGGCTAGCCAATCGGAACTCGTTGTCCAAGGCAAGCCAATCGGACGTCGAACTCCATTGTACAAAGGCAAGCCAATCGGACCTGAACTCGTTGTCCAAGGCAAGCCAATCGGACCTGAACTCGTTGTCCAAGGCAAGCCAATCGGACCTGAACTCGTTGTCCAAGGCGCAAGCCAATCGGACCTGAACTCGTTTTCCAAGGCAAGCCAATCGGACGTGAACTCGCATGTCCGAAACTAGGCCAGTCGGACGTGAACTCGTTGTCCAAGGCAAGCCAATCGGACCTGACTCGTTGTCCTGAACTCGTTGTTGTGAGGCAAGCCAATCGGACCTGAACTCGTTGTCCAAGGCAAGCCAATCGGACCTGAACTCGTTGTCCAAGGCAAGCCAATCGGACCTGAACTCGTTACATCCAAGGCAAGCCAATCGGACCTGAACTCGTTGTCCAAGGCAAGCCAATCGGACCTGAACTCGTTGTCCAAGGCAAGGCCAATCGGACGTGAACTCGTTGTACAAGGCAAGCCAATCGGACCTGAACTCGTTGTCCAAGGCAAGCCAATCGGACCTGAACTCGTTGTCCAAGGCAAGCCAATCGGACCTGAACTCGTTGTCTGGAAGGCATGCCAATCGGACCTGAACTCGCTGTCCAAAGCCAATTCGAACGCGCAGCCAATCGGACGTGAACTCGTTGTCCAAGGCTAGCCAATCGGACCTGAACTCGTTGTCTAAGGCAAGCCAATCGGACCTGAACTCGTTGTCCAAGGCAAGCCAATCGGACCTGAACTCGTTGTCTAAGGCAAGCCAATCGGACCTGAACTCGTTGTCCAAGGCAGGCCAATCGGACGTGAACTCGTTGTCCAAGGCTAGCCAATCGGACTTGAACTCGTTGTCCAAGGCAAGCCAATCGGACCTGAACTCGTTGTCTAAGGCAAGCCAATCGGACCTGAACTCGTTGTCCAAGGCAAGCCAATCGGACCTGAACTCGTTGTCCAAGGCTAGCCAATCGGACCTGAACTCGTTGTCCAAGGCAAGCCAATCGGACCTGAACTCGTTGTCCAAGGCAAGCCAATCGGACCTGAACTCGTTGTCCAAGGCAAGCCAATCGGACCTGAACTCGATGTCCAAGGCAAGCCAATCGGACCTGAACTCGTTGTCCAAGGCAAGCCAATCGGACCTGAACTCGCTGTCCAAGGCAAGCCAATCGGACCTGAACTCGTTGTCCAAGGCAAGCCAATCGGACCTGAACTCGTTGTACAAGGCAAGCCAATCGGACCTGAACTCGTTGTCCAAGGCAAGCAAGCCAATCGGACCTCCAAGGAACTCGTTGTCCAAGGCAAGCCAATCGACCTGAACTCGTTGTCCAAGGCATGCCAATCGGACCTGAACTCGCTGTCCAAGGCAAGCCAATTGGACGTGAACTCGTTGTCCAAGGCAAGCCAATCAGAAAGTGACTGAACTTCGCCTGAACTCAGAAGTGTTAATTGATGTTGTCACGCCGCCAATCGGACCTGAACTTCGCTATTCCAAGGCAAACCAATTGGACGGCTCGTTGTCCAAGGCAAGCCAATCGGACCTGAACTCGTTGTCCAAGGCAAGCCAATCGGACCTGAACTCGTTGTACAAGGCAAGCCAATCGGACCTGAACTCGTTGTCCAAGGCAAACCAATCGGACCTGAACTCGCTGTCCAAGGCAAGCAAATCGGACCTGAACTCGTTGTCCAAGGCAAGCCAATCGGACCTGAACTCGTTGTCCAAGGCAAGCCAATTGGACCTGAACTCGCTGTCCAAGGCAAGCCAATTGGACGTCCAAGGCAAGCCAATCGGACCTGAACTCGTTGTCCAAGGCAAGCCAATCGGACCTGAACTCGTTGTCTAAGGCAAGCCGATCGGACCTGAACTCGTTTTCCAAGGCAGGCCAATCGGACGTGAACTCGTTGTCCAAGGCTAGCCAATCGGACTTGAACTCGTTGTCCAAGGCAAGCCAATCGGACGTGAACTCATTGTTCAAGGCAAGCCAATCGGACCTGAACTCGTTGTCCAAGGCAAGCCAATCGGACCTGAACTCGTTGTCCAAGGCAAGCCAATCGGACCTGAACTCGTTGTCCAAGGCAAGCCAATCGGACCTGAACTCGTTGTCCAAGGCAAGCCAATCGGACCTGAACTCGTTTTCCAAGGCAGGCCAATCGGACGTGAACTCGCTGTCCAAGGCTAGCCAATCGGACGTGAACTCGTTGTCCAAGGCAAGCCAATCGGACCTGAACTCGTTGTCCAAGGCAAGCCAATCGGACCTGAACTCGTTGTCCAAGGCAAGCCAATCGGACCTGAACTCGTTGTACAAGGCAAGCCAATCGGACCTGAACTCGCTGTCCAAGGCAAGCCAATCGGACCTGAACTCGTTGTCCAAGGCAAGCCAATCGAACCTGAACTCGTTGTCCAAGGCAAGCCAATCGGACCTGAACTCGCTGTCCAAGGCAAGCCAATCGGACCTGAACTCGTTGTCCAAGGCATGCCAATCGGACCTGAACTCGCTGTCCAAGGCAAGCCAATTGTGACGTGAACTCGTTGTCCATTTGCAAGCCAATCGGACCTGAACTCGTTGTCCAAGGCTAGCCAATCGGACCTGAACTCGTTGTCCAAGGCAAGCCAATCGGACCTGAACTCGTTGTACAAGGCAAGCCAATCGGACCTGAACTCGCTGTCCAAGGCAAGCCAATCGGACCTGAACTCGTTGTCCAAGGCAAGCCAATCGGACCTGAACTCGTTGTCCAAGGCATGCCAATCGGACCTGAACTCGCTGTCCAAGGCAAGCCAATTGGACGTGAACTCGTTGTCCAAGGCAAGCCAATCGGACCTGAACTCGTTGTCCAAGGCTAGCCAATCGGACCTGAACTCGCTGTCCAAGGCAAGCCAATCGGACCTGAACTCGTTGTCCAAGGCAAGCCAATCGGACCTGAACTCGCTGTCCAAGGCAAGCCAATCGGACCTGAACTCGTTGTCCAAGGAATGCCAATCGGACCTGAACTCGTTGTCCAAGGCAAGCCAATCGGACGTGAACTCGTTGTACAAGGCAAGCCAATCGGACCTGAACTCGTTGTCCAAGGCAAGCCAATCGGACCTGAACTCGTTGTCCAAGGCAAGCCAATCGGACCTGAACTCGTTGTCCAAGGCAAGCCAATCGGACCTGAACTCGGTGTCCAAGGCAGAAGCCAATCGAACCTGAACTCGTTGTCCAAGGCAAGCCAATCGGACCTGAACTCGCTGTCCAAGGCAAGCCAATCGGACCTGAACTCGTTGTCCAAGGCATGCCAATCGGACCTGAACTCGCTGTCCAAGGCAAGCCAATTGGACGTGAACTCGTTGTCCAAGGGCTAGCTACAATCGGACCTGAACTCGTTGTCCAAGGCAAGCCAATCGGACCTGAACTCGTTGTACAAGGCAAGCCAATCGGACCTGAACTCGCTGTCCAAGGCAAGCCAATCGGACCTGAACTCGTTGTCCAAGGCAAGCCAATCGGACCTGGAACTCGTTGTCCAAGGCATGCCAATCGGACCTGAACTCGCTGTTCAAGGCAAGCCAATTGGACGTGAACTCGTTGTCCAAGGCAAGCCAATCGGACCTGAACTCGTTGTCCAAGGCAAGCCAATCGGACCTGAACTCGTTGTCCAAGGCAAGCCAATCGGACCTGAACTCGTTGTACAAGGCAAGCCAATCGGACCTGAACTCGCTGTCCAAGGCAAGCCAATCGGACCTGAACTCGTTGTCCAAGGCAAGCAAATCGGACCTGAACTCGTTGTCCAAGGCATGCCAATCGGACCTGAACTCGCTGTCCAAGGCAAGCCAATTGGACGTGAACTCGTTGTCCAAGGCAAGCCAATCGGACCTGAACTCGTTGTCCAAGGCAAGCCAATCGGACCTGAACTCGTTGTCTAAGGCAAGCCGATCGGACCTGAACTCGTTTTCCAAGGCAGGCCAATCGGACGTGAACTCGTTGTCCAAGGCTAGCCAATCGGACTTGAACTCGTTGTCCAAGGCAAGCCAATCGGACGTGAACTCATTGTTCAAGGCAAGCCAATCGGACCTGAACTCGTTGTCCAAGGCAAGCCAATCGGACCTGAACTCGTTGTCCAAGGCAAGCCAATCGGACCTGAACTCGTTGTCCAAGGCAAGCCAATCGGACCTGAACTCGTTGTCCAAGGCAAGCCAATCGGACCTGAACTCGTTTTCCAAGGCAGGCCAATCGGACGTGAACTCGCTGTCCAAGGCTAGCCAATCGGACTTGAACTCGTTGTCCAAGGCAAGCCAATCGGACGTGAACTCGTTGTACAAGGCAAGCCAATCGGACCTGAACTCGTTGTCCAAGGCAAGCCAATCGGACCTGAACTCGTTGTCCAAGGCAAGCCAATCGGACCTGAACTCGTTGTCCAAGGCAAGCCAATCGGACCTGAACTCGTTGTCCAAGGCAAGCCAATCGAACCTGAACTCGTTGTCCAAGGCAAGCCAATCGGACCTGAACTCGCTGTCCAAGGCAAGCCAATCGGACCTGAACTCGATGTCCAAGGCATGCCAATCGGACCTGAACTCGCTGTCCAAGGCAAGCCAATTGGACGTGAACTCGTTGTCCAAGGCAAGCCAATCGGACCTGAACTCGTTGTCCAAGGCTAGCCAATCGGACCTGAACTCGTTGTCCAAGGCAAGCCAATCGGACCTGAACTCGTTGTACAAGGCAAGCCAATCGGACCTGAACTCGCTGTCCAAGGCAAGCCAATCGGACCTGAACTCGTTGTCCAAGGCAAGCCAATCGGACCTGAACTCGTTGTCCAAGGCATGCCAATCGGACCTGAACTCGCTGTCCAAGGCAAGCCAATTGGACGTGAACTCGTTGTCCAAGGCAAGCCAATCGGACCTGAACTCGTTGTCCAAGGCTAGCCAATCGGACCTGAACTCGCTGTCCAAGGCAAGCCAATCGAACCTGAACTCGTTGTCCAAGGCAAGCCAATCGGACCTGAACTCGCTGTCCAAGGCAAGCCAATCGGACCTGAACTCGTTGTCCAAGGCATGCCAATCGGACCTGAACTCGCTGTCCAAGGCAAGCCAATTGGACGTGAACTCGTTGTCCAAGGCTAGCCAATCGGACCTGAACTCGTTGTCCAAGGCAAGCCAATCGGACCTGAACTCGTTGTACAAGGCAAGCCAATCGGACCTGAACTCGCTGTCCAAGGCAAGCCAATCGGACCTGAACTCGTTGTCCAAGGCAAGCCAATCGGACCTGAACTCGTTGTCCAAGGCATGCCAATCGGACCTGAACTCGCTGTTCAAGGCAAGCCAATTGGACGTGAACTCGTTGTCCAAGGCAAGCCAATCGGACCTGAACTCGTTGTCCAAGGCAAGCCAATCGGACCTGAACTCGTTGTCCAAGGCAAGCCAATCGGACCTGAACTCGTTGTACAAGGCAAGCCAATCGGACCTGAACTCGCTGTCCAAGGCAAGCCAATCGGACCTGAACTCGTTGTCCAAGGCAAGCAAATCGGACCTGAACTCGTTGTCCAAGGCATGCCAATCGGACCTGAACTCGCTGTCCAAGGCAAGCCAATTGGACGTGAACTCGTTGTCCAAGGCAAGCCAATCGGACCTGAACTCGTTGTCCAAGGCAAGCCAATCGGACCTGAACTCGTTGTCCAAGGCAAGCCAATCGGACCTGAACTCGTTGTCCAAGGCAAGCCAATCGGACCTGAACTCGTTTTCCAAGGCAGGCCAATCGGACGTGAACTCGCTGTCCAAGGCTAGCCAATCGGACTTGAACTCGTTGTCCAAGGCAAGCCAATCGGACGTGAACTCGTTGTACAAGGCAAGCCAATCGGACCTGAACTCGTTGTCCAAGGCAAGCCAATCGGACCTGAACTCGTTGTCCAAGGCAAGCCAATCGGACCTGAACTCGTTGTCCAAGGCAAGCCAATCGGACCTGAACTCGTTGTCCAAGGCAAGCCAATCGAACCTGAACTCGTTGTCCAAGGCAAGCCAATCGGACCTGAACTCGCTGTCCAAGGCAAGCCAATCGGACCTGAACTCGATGTCCAAGGCATGCCAATCGGACCTGAACTCGCTGTCCAAGGCAAGCCAATTGGACGTGAACTCGTTGTCCAAGGCAAGCCAATCGGACCTGAACTCGTTGTCCAAGGCTAGCCAATCGGACCTGAACTCGTTGTCCAAGGCAAGCCAATCGGACCTGAACTCGTTGTACAAGGCAAGCCAATCGGACCTGAACTCGCTGTCCAAGGCAAGCCAATCGGACCTGAACTCGTTGTCCAAGGCAAGCCAATCGGACCTGAACTCGTTGTCCAAGGCATGCCAATCGGACCTGAACTCGCTGTCCAAGGCAAGCCAATTGGACGTGAACTCGTTGTCCAAGGCAAGCCAATCGGACCTGAACTCGTTGTCCAAGGCTAGCCAATCGGACCTGAACTCGCTGTCCAAGGCAAGCCAATCGGACCTGAACTCGTTGTACAAGGCAAGCCAATCGGACCTGAACTCGCTGTCCAAGGCAAGCCAATCGGACCTGAACTCGTTGTCCAAGGCAAGCCTATCGGACGTGAACTCGTTGTACAAGGCAAGCCAATCGGACCTGAACTCGTTGTCCAAGGCAAGTCAATCGGACCTGAACTCGTTGTCCAAGGCAAGCCAATCGGACCTGAACTCGTTGTCCAAGGCATGCCAATCGGACCTGAACTCGCTGTCCAAGTCAAGCCAATCGGACCTGAACTCGTTGTCCAAGGCAAGCCAATTGGACGTGAACTCGTTGTCCAAGGCAAGCCAATCGGACCTGAACTCGTTGTCTAAGGCAAGCCAATCGGACCTGAACTCGTTGTCCAAGGCAAGCCAATCGGACCTGAACTCGCTGTCCAAGTCAAGCCAATCGGACCTGAACTCGTTGTCCAAGGCAAGCCAATTGGACGTGAACTCGTTGTCCAAGGCAAGCCAATCGGACCTGAACTCGTTGTCCAAGGCAAGCCAATCGGACCTGAACTCGTTGTCCAAGGCAAGCCAATCGGACCTGAACTCGTTGTCTAAGGCAAGCCAATCGGACCTGAACTCGTTTTCCAAGGCAGGCCAATCGGACGTGAACTCGTTGTCCAAGGCTAGCCAATCGGACCTGAACTCGTTGTCCAAGGCAAGCCAATCGGACGTGAACTCGTTGTACAAGGCAAGCCAATCGGACCTGAACTCGTTGTCCAAGACAAGCCAATCGGAACTGAACTCGTTGTCCAAGGCAAGCCAATCGGACCTGAACTCGTTGTCCAAGGCAAGCCAATCGGACCTGAACTCGTTGTCTATGGCAAGCCAATCGGACCTGAACTCGTTGTCCAAGGCAAGCCAATCGGACCTGAACTCGCTGTCCAAGGCAAGCCAATCGGACCTGAACTCGTTGTCTAAGGCAAGCCAATCGGACCTGAACTCGTTGTCCAAGGCAAGCCAATCGAACCTGAACTCGTTGTCCAAGGCAAGCCAATCGGACCTGAACTCGTTGTCCAAGGCAAGCCAATCGGACCTGAACTCGTTGTCCAAGGCAAGCCAATCGGACCTGAACTCGGTGTCCAAGGCAAGCCAATCGAACCTGAACTCGTTGTCCAAGGCAAGCCAATCGGACCTGAACTCTCTGTCCAAGGCAAGCCAATCGGACCTGAACTCGTTGTCCAAGGCATGCCAATCGGACCTGAACTCGCTGTCCAAGGCAAGCCAATTGGACGTGAACTCGTTGTCCAAGGCTAGCCAATCGGACCTGAACTCGTTGTCCAAGGCAAGCCAATCGGACCTGAACTCGTTGTACAAGGCAAGCCAATCGGACCTGAACTCGCTGTCCAAGGCAAGCCAATCGGACCTGAACTCGTTGTCCAAGGCAAGCCAATCGGACCTGAACTCGTTGTCCAAGGCATGCCAATCGGACCTGAACTCGCTGTTCAAGGCAAGCCAATTGGACGTGAACTCGTTGTCCAAGGCAAGCCAATCGGACCTGAACTCGTTGTCCAAGGCAAGCCAATCGGACCTGAACTCGTTGTCCAAGGCAAGCCAATCGGACCTGAACTCGTTGTACAAGGCAAGCCAATCGGACCTGAACTCGCTGTCCAAGGCAAGCCAATCGGACCTGAACTCGTTGTCCAAGGCAAGCAAATCGGACCTGAACTCGTTGTCCAAGGCATGCCAATCGGACCTGAACTCGCTGTCCAAGGCAAGCCAATTGGACGTGAACTCGTTGTCCAAGGCAAGCCAATCGGACCTGAACTCGTTGTCCAAGGCAAGCCAATCGGACCTGAACTCGTTGTCTAAGGCAAGCCGATCGGACCTGAACTCGTTTTCCAAGGCAGGCCAATCGGACGTGAACTCGTTGTCCAAGGCTAGCCAATCGGACTTGAACTCGTTGTCCAAGGCAAGCCAATCGGACGTGAACTCATTGTTCAAGGCAAGCCAATCGGACCTGAACTCGTTGTCCAAGGCAAGCCAATCGGACCTGAACTCGTTGTCCAAGGCAAGCCAATCGGACCTGAACTCGTTGTCCAAGGCAAGCCAATCGGACCTGAACTCGTTGTCCAAGGCAAGCCAATCGGACCTGAACTCGTTTTCCAAGGCAGGCCAATCGGACGTGAACTCGCTGTCCAAGGCTAGCCAATCGGACTTGAACTCGTTGTCCAAGGCAAGCCAATCGGACGTGAACTCGTTGTACAAGGCAAGCCAATCGGACCTGAACTCGTTGTCCAAGGCAAGCCAATCGGACCTGAACTCGTTGTCCAAGGCAAGCCAATCGGACCTGAACTCGTTGTCCAAGGCAAGCCAATCGGACCTGAACTCGTTGTCCAAGGCAAGCCAATCGAACCTGAACTCGTTGTCCAAGGCAAGCCAATCGGACCTGAACTCGCTGTCCAAGGCAAGCCAATCGGACCTGAACTCGTTGTCCAAGGCATGCCAATCGGACCTGAACTCGCTGTCCAAGGCAAGCCAATTGGACGTGAACTCGTTGTCCAAGGCAAGCCAATCGGACCTGAACTCGTTGTCCAAGGCTAGCCAATCGGACCTGAACTCGTTGTCCAAGGCAAGCCAATCGGACCTGAACTCGTTGTACAAGGCAAGCCAATCGGACCTGAACTCGCTGTCCAAGGCAAGCCAATCGGACCTGAACTCGTTGTCCAAGGCAAGCCAATCGGACCTGAACTCGTTGTCCAAGGCATGCCAATCGGACCTGAACTCGCTGTCCAAGGCAAGCCAATTGGACGTGAACTCGTTGTCCAAGGCAAGCCAATCGGACCTGAACTCGTTGTCCAAGGCTAGCCAATCGGACCTGAACTCGCTGTCCAAGGCAAGCCAATCGGACCTGAACTCGTTGTACAAGGCAAGCCAATCGGACCTGAACTCGCTGTCCAAGGCAAGCCAATCGGACCTGAACTCGTTGTCCAAGGCAAGCCTATCGGACGTGAACTCGTTGTACAAGGCAAGCCAATCGGACCTGAACTCGTTGTCCAAGGCAAGTCAATCGGACCTGAACTCGTTGTCCAAGGCAAGCCAATCGGACCTGAACTCGTTGTCCAAGGCATGCCAATCGGACCTGAACTCGCTGTCCAAGTCAAGCCAATCGGACCTGAACTCGTTGTCCAAGGCAAGCCAATTGGACGTGAACTCGTTGTCCAAGGCAAGCCAATCGGACCTGAACTCGTTGTCTAAGGCAAGCCAATCGGACCTGAACTCGTTGTCCAAGGCAAGCCAATCGGACCTGAACTCGCTGTCCAAGTCAAGCCAATCGGACCTGAACTCGTTGTCCAAGGCAAGCCAATTGGACGTGAACTCGTTGTCCAAGGCAAGCCAATCGGACCCGAACTCGTTGTCCAAGGCAAGCCAATCGGACCTGAACCGTTGTCCAAGGCAAGCCAATCGGACCTGAACTCGTTGTCTCAAGGCAAGCCAATCGGACCTGAACTCGTTGTCCAAGGCAGGCCAATCGGACGTGAACTCGTTGTCCAAGGCTAGCCAATCGGACCTGAACTCGTTGTCCAAGGCAAGCCAATCGGACGTGAACTCGTTGTACAAGGCAAGCCAATCGGACCTGAACTCGTTGTCCAAGTCAAGCCAATCGGAACTGAACTCGTTGTCCAAGGCAAGCCAATCGGACCTGAACTCGTTGTCCAAGGCAAGCCAATCGGACCTGAACTCGTTGTCTATGGCAAGCCAATCGGACCTGAACTCGTTGTCCAAGGCAAGCCAATCGGACCTGAACTCGCTGTCCAAGGCAAGCCAATCGGACCTGAACTCGTTGTCTAAGGCAAGCCAATCGGACCTGAACTCGTTGTCCAAGGCAAGCCAATCGAACCTGAACTCGTTGTCCAAGGCAAGCCAATCGAACCTGAACTCGTTGTCCAAGGTAAGCCAAGTAGACGTGAACTCGTTGTCCAAGACAAGCCAATCGGACCTGAAAACGTTGTCCAAGGCAAGCCAATCGGACCTGAACTCGCTGTCCAAGGCAAGGCAATCGGACCTGAAATCTTTGTCCAAGGCAAGCCAATCGGACCTGAACTCGTTGTCCAAGGCAAGCCAATCGGACCTGAAATCGTTGTCCAAGGCAAGCCAATCGGACCTGAACTCGCTGTCCAAGGCAAGCCAATCGGACGTGAAATCGTTGTCCAAGGCAAGCCAATTGGACGTGAACTCGTTGTCCAAGGCAAGCCAATCGGACCTGAACTCGTTGTCCAAGGCAAGCCAATCGGACCTGAACTCGTTATCCAAGGCAGGCCAATCGGACGTGAAATCGTTGTCCAAGGCAAGCCAATCGGACCTGATCTCGCTGTCCAAGGCAAGCCAATCGGACCTGAACTCGTTGTCTAAGGCAAGCCAATCGGACCTGAACTCGTTGTCCAAGGCAAGCCAATCGAACCTGAACTCGTTGTCCAAGGCAAGCCAATCGAACCTGAACTCGTTGTCTAAGGCAAGCCAATTGGACCTGAACTCGTTGTCCAAGGCAAGTCAATCGGACCTGAACTCGCTGTCCAAGGCAAGCCAATCGAACTTGAACTCGTTGTCTAAGGCAAGCCAATCGGACCTGAACTCGTTGTCTAAGGCAAGCCAATCGGACCTGAACTCGCTGTCCAAGGCAAGCCAATCGGACCTGAACTCGTTTTCCAGTGCAGGCCTATCGGACGTGAACTCGTTGTCCAAGGCAAGCCAATCGGACCTGAACTCGTTGTCCAAGCAAGCCAATCGGACGTGAACTCGTTGTCCAAGGCAAGCCAATCGGACCTGAACTCGTTGTCCAAGGCAAGCCAATCGAACCTGAACTCGTTGTCCAAGGCAAGCCAATCGAACCTGAACTCGTTGTCCAAGGCAAGCCAATCGGACCTGAACTCGCTGTCCATGGCAAGCCAATCGGACCTGAACTCGTTTTCCAAGGCATGCCAATCGCACCTGAACTCGCTGTCCAAGGCAAGCCAATTGGACGTGAACTCGTTGTCCAAGGCAAGCCAATCGGACCTGAACTCGTTGTCTAAGGCATGCCAATCGGACCTGAACTCGCTGTCCAAGGCAAGCCAATCGGACCTGAACTCGCTGTCCAAGGCAAGCCAATCGGACCTGAACTCCTTGTCCAAGGCAAGCCAATCGGACCTGAACTCGTTATCCAAGGCAGGCCAATCGGACGTGAAATCGTTGTCCAAGGCAAGCCAATCGGACCTGAACTCGTTTTCCAAGGCATGCCAATCGCACCTGAACTCGCTGTCCAAGGCAAGCCAATTGGACGTGAACTCGTTGTCCAAGGCAAGCCAATCGGACCTGAACTCGTTGTCTAAGGCATGCCAATCGGACCTGAACTCGCTGTCCAAGGCAAGCCAATCGGACCTGAACTCGCTGTCCAAGGCAAGCCAATCGGACCTGAACTCATTGTCCAAGGCAAGCCAATCGGACCTGAACTCGTTATCCAAGGCAGGCCAATCGGACGTGAAATCGTTGTCCAAGGCAAGCCAATCGGACCTGAACTCGTTGTCCAAGGCAAGCCAATCGGACGTGAACTCGTTGTCCAAGGCAATCCAATCGGACCTGAACTCGTTGTCCAAGTCTAGCCAATCGGACCTGAACTCGTTGTCCAAGGCAAGCCAATCGGACGTGAATTCGTTGTCTAAGGCAAGCCAATCGGACCTGAACTCGTTGTCCAAGGCAAGCTAATCGAACCTGAACTCGTTGTCCAAGGCAAGCCAATCGAACCTGAACTCGTTGTCCAAGGTAAGCCAAGTAGACGTGAACTCGTTGTCCAAGACAAGCCAATCGGACCTGAAAACGTTGTCCAAGGCAAGCCAATCGGACCTGAACTCGCTGTCCAAGGCAAGCCAATCGGACCTGAACTCTTTGTCCAAGGCAAGCCAATCGAACCTGAACTCGTTGTCTAAGGCAAGCCAATTGGACCTGAACTCGTTGTCCAAGGCAAGTCAATCGGACCTGAACTCGCTGTCCAAGGCAAGCCAATCGAACTTGAACTCGTTGTCTAAGGCAAGCCAATCGGACCTGAACTCGTTGTCCAAGGCAAGCCAATCGGACGTGAACTCGTTGTCCAAGGCTAGCCAATCGGACTTGAACTCGTTGTCCAAGGCAAGCCAATCGGACGTGAACTCATTGTTCAAGGCAAGCCAATCGGACCTGAACTCGTTGTCCAAGGCAAGCCAATCGGACCTGAACTCGTTGTCCAAGGCAAGCCAATCGGACCTGAACTCGTTGTCCAAGGCAAGCCAATCGGACCTGAACTCGTTGTCCAAGGCAAGCCAATCGGACCTGAACTCGTTTTCCAAGGCAGGCCAATCGGACGTGAACTCGCTGTCCAAGGCTAGCCAATCGGACTTGAACTCGTTGTCCAAGGCAAGCCAATCGGACGTGAACTCGTTGTACAAGGCAAGCCAATCGGACCTGAACTCGTTGTCCAAGGCAAGCCAATCGGACCTGAACTCGTTGTCCAAGGCAAGCCAATCGGACCTGAACTCGTTGTCCAAGGCAAGCCAATCGGACCTGAACTCGTTGTCCAAGGCAAGCCAATCGAACCTGAACTCGTTGTCCAAGGCAAGCCAATCGGACCTGAACTCGCTGTCCAAGGCAAGCCAATCGCACCTGAACTCGATGTCCAAGGCATGCCAATCGGACCTGAACTCGCTGTCCAAGGCAAGCCAATTGGACGTGAACTCGTTGTCCAAGGCAAGCCAATCGGACCTGAACTCGTTGTCCAAGGCTAAGCCAATCGGACCTGATCTCGTTGTCCAAGTCAAGCCAATCGGACCTGACTCGTTGTACAAGGCAAGCCAATCGGATCTGAACTCGCTGTCCAAGGCAAGCCAATCGGACCTGAACTCGTTGTCCAAAGGCAAGCCAATCGGACCTGAACTCGTTGTCCAAGGCATGCCAATCGGACCTGAACTCGCTGTCCAGCAAGCCAATTGGACGTGAACTCGTTGTCCAAGGCAAGCCAATCGGACCTGAACTCGTTGTCCAAGGCTAGCCAATCGGACCTGAACTCGCTGTCCAAGGCAAGCCAATCGGACCTGAACTCGTTGTACAAGGCAAGCCAATCGGACCTGAACTCGCTGTCCAAGGCAAGCCAATCGGACCTGAACTCGTTGTCCAAGGCAAGCCTATCGGACGTGAACTCGTTGTACAAGGCAAGCCAATCGGACCTGAACTCGTTGTCCAAGGCAAGTCAATCGGACCTGAACTCGTTGTCCAAGGCAAGTCAATCCGGACCTGAACTCGTTGTCCAAGGCATGCCAATCGGACCTGAACTCGCTGTCCAAGTCAAGCCAATCGGACCTGAACTCGTTGTCCAAGGCAAGCCAATTGGACGTGAACTCGTTGTCCAAGGCAAGCCAATCGGACCTGAACTCGTTGTCCAAGGCAAGCCAATCGGACCTGAACTCGTTGTCTATGGCAAGCCAATCGGAACTGAACTCGTTGTCCAAGGCAAGCCAATCGGACCTGAACTCGCTGTCCAAGGCAAGCCAATCGGACCTGAACTCGTTGTCTAAGGCAAGCCAATCGGACCTGAACTCGTTGTACAAGGCAAGCCAATCGAACCTGAACTCGTTGTCCAAGGCAAGCCAATCAAACCTGAACTCGTTGTCCAAGGCAAGCCAATCGGACCTGAACTCGCTGTCCAGGCAAGCCAATCGGACCTGAACTCGTTGTCCAAGGCATGCCAATCGGACCTGAACTCGTTGTCCAAGGCAAGCCAATCGGACCTGAACTCGTTGTCTAAGGCAAGCCAATCGGACCTGAACTCGTTGTACAAGGCAAGCCAATCGAACCTGAACTCGTTGTCCAAGGCAAGCCAATCGAACCTGAACTCGTTGTCCAAGGCAAGCCAATCGGACCTGAACTCGCTGTCCAAGGCAAGCCAATCGGACCTGAACTCGTTGTCCAAGGCATGCCAATCGGACCTGAACTCGTTGTCCAAGGCAAGCCAATCGGACCTGAACTCGCTGTCCAAGGCAAGCCAATCGGACCTGAACTCGTTGTCCAAGGCATGCCAATCGGACCTGAACTCGCTGTCCAAGGCAAGCCAATTGGACGTGAACTCGTTGTCCAAGGCAAGCCAATCGGACCTGAACTCGTTGTCCAAGGCTAGCCAATCGGACCTGAACTCGTTGTCTAAGGCAAGCCAATCGAACCTGAACTCGTTGTCCAAGGCAAGCCAATCGGACCTGAACTCGCTGTCCAAGTCAAGCCAATCGGACCTGAACTCGTTGTCCAAGGCAAGCCAATCGGACGTGAACTCGTTGTCCAAGGCAAGCCAATCGGACCTGAACTCGTTATCCAAGGCAAGCCAATCGGACCTGAACTCGTTATCCAAGGCAGGCCAATCGGACGTGAAATCGTTGTCCAAGGCAAGCCAATCGGACCTGAACTCGTTGTCCAAGGCAAGCCAATCGGACGTGAACTCGTTGTCCAAGGCAAGCCTATCGGACGTGAACTCGTTGTACAAGGCAAGCCAATCGGACCTGAACTCGTTGTCCAAGGCAAGTCAATCGGACCTGAACTCGTTGTTCAAGGCAAGCCAATCGGATCTGAACTCGTTGTCCAAGGCAAACCAATCGGACCTGAACTCGTTGTCTAAGGCAAGCCAATCGGACCTGAACTCGTTGTCCAAGGCAAGCCAATCGGACCTGAACTCGTTGTCCAAGGCAAGCCAATCGGACCTGAACTCGTTGTCCAAGGCAAGCCAATCGGACCTGAACTCGTTGTCCAAGGCAAGCCAATCGGACGTGAACTCGTTGTCCAAGGCAAGCCAATCGGACGTGAACTCGTTGCACCAAGGCCGACCAATCGGACCTGAACTCGTTGTCCAAGGCAAGCCAATCGGACCTGAACTCGTTGTCCAAGGCAAGCCAATCGGACGTGAACTCGTTGTCCAAGGCAAGCCAATCGGACCTGAACTCGTTGTCCAAGGCAAGCGAATCGAACCTGAACTCGTTGTCCAAGGCAAGCCAATCGAACCTGAACTCGTTGTCCAAGGCAAGCCAATCGGACCTGAACTCGCTGTCCAACGCAAGCCAATCGGACGTGAACTCGTTGTCCAAGGCAAGCCAATCGGACGTGAACTCGTTGTCCAAGGCAAGCCAATCGGACCTGAACTCGTTGTCCAAGGCAAGCCAATCGGACGTGAACTCGTTGTCCAAGGCAAGCCAATCGGACCTGAACTTCGTTGTCCAAGGCAAGCGAATCGAACCTGAACTCGTTGTCCAAGGCAAGCCAATCGAACCTGAACTCGTTGTCCAAGGCAAGCCAATCGGACCTGAACTCGCTGTCCAACGCAAGCCAATCGGACGTGAAATCGTTGTCCAAGGCAAGCCAATCGGACCTGAACTCGTTGTCCAAGGCAAGCCAATCGGACGTGAACTCGTTGTCCAAGGCAAGCCAATCGGACGTGAACTCGTTGTACAAGGCAAGCCAATCGGACCTGAACTCGCTGTCCAAGTCAAGCCAATCGGACCTGAACTCGTTGTCCAAGGCAAGCCAATTGGACGTGAACTCGTTGTCCAAGGCAAGCCAATCGGACCTGAACTCGTTGTCTAAGGCAAGCCAATCGGACCTGAACTCGTTGTCCAAGGCAAGCCAATCGGACCTGAACTCGTTGTCTAAGGCAAGCCAATCGGACCTGAACTCGTTTTCCAAGGCAGGCCAATCGGACGTGAAATCGTTGTCCAAGGCAAGCCAATCGGACCTGAACTCGTTGTCCAAGGCAAGCCAATCGGACGTGAACTCGTTGTACAAGGCAAGCCAATCGGACCTGAACTCGTTGTCCAAGGCAAGCCAGTCGGACCTGAACTCGTTGTCCAAGGCAAGCCAATCGGACCAGAACTCGTTGTCCAAGGCAAGCCAATCGGACCTGAAGTCGTTGTCCAAGGCAAGCCAATCGAACCTGAACTCGTTGTCCAAGGCAAGCCAATCGGACCTGAACTCGCTGTCCAAGGCAAGCCAATCGGACCTGAACTCGTTGTCCAAGGCATGCCAATCGGACCTGAACTCGCTGTCCAAGGCAAGCCAATTGGACGTGAACTCGTTGTCCAAGGCAAGCCAATCGGACCTGAACTCGTTGTCTAAGGCATGCCAATCGGACCTGAACTCGCTGTCCAAGGCAAGCCAATCGGACCTGAACTCGCTGTCCAAGGGGAGCCAATCGGACCTGAACTCATTGTCCAAGGCAAGCCAATCGGACCTGAACTCGTTATCCAAGGCAGGCCAATCGGACGTGAAATCGTTGTCCAAGGGAAGCCAATCGGACCTGAACTCGTTATCCAAGGCAGGCCAATCGGACGTGAAATCGTTGTACAAGGCAAGCCAATCGGACCTGAACTCGTTGTCCAAGGCAAGCCAATCGGACCTGAACTCGTTGTCCAAGGCAAGCCAATCGGACCAGAACTCGTTGTCCAAGGCAAGCCAATCGGACCTGAAGTCGTTGTCCAAGGCAAGCCAATCGAACCTGAACTCGTTGTCCAAGGCAAGCCAATCGGACCTGAACTCGCTGTCCAAGGCAAGCCAATCGGACCTGAACTCGTTGTCCAAGGCATGCCAATCGGACCTGAACTCGCTGTCCAAGGCAAGCCAATTGGACGTGAACTCGTTGTCCAAGGCAAGCCAATCGGACCTGAACTCGTTGTCTAAGGCATGCCAATCGGACCTGAACTCGCTGTCCAAGGCAAGCCAATCGGACCTGAACTCGCTGTCCAAGGGGAGCCAATCGGACCTGAACTCATTGTCCAAGGCAAGCCAATCGGACCTGAACTCGTTATCCAAGGCAGGCCAATCGGACGTGAACTCGTTGTCCAAGGGAAGCCAATCGGACCTGAACTCGTTGTCCAAGGCAAGCCAATCGGACGTGAACTCGTTGTCCAAGGCAAGCCAATCGGACCTGAACTCGTTGTCCAAGGCTAGTCAATCGGACCTGAACTCGTTGTCCAAGGCAAGCCAATCGGACGTGAACTCGTTGTCCAAGGCAAGCCAATCGGACGTGAACTCGTTGTACAAGGCAAGCCAATCGGACCTGAACTCGTTGTCCAAGGCAAGTCAATCGGACCTGAACTTGTTGTCCAAGGCAAGCCAATCGGACCTGAACTCGTTGTCCAAGGCATGCCAATCGGACCTGAACTCGCTGTCCAAGTCAAGCCAATCGGACATGAACTCGTTGTCCAAGGCAAGCCAATAGGACGTGAACTCGTTGTCCAAGGCAAGCCAATCGGACCTGAACTCGTTGTCTAAGGCAAGCCAATCGGACCTGAACTCATTGTCCAAGGCAAGCCAATCGGACCTGAACTCGTTGTCTAAGGCAAGCCAATCGGACCTGAACTCGTTTTTCAAGGCAGGCCAATCGGACGTGAACTCGTTGTCCAAGGCTAGCCAATCGGACCTGAACTCGTTGTCCAAGGCAAGCCAATCGGACGTGAACTCGTTGTACAAGGCAAGCCAATCGGTTCTGAACTCGTTGTCCAAGGCAAGCCAATCGGACCTGAACTCGTTGTCCAAGGCAAGCCAATCGGACCTGAACTCGTTGTCCAAGGCAAGCCAATCGGACCTGAACTCGTTGTCTATGGCAAGCCAATCGGACCTGAACTCGTTGTCCAAGGCAAGCCAATCTGACCTGAACTCGCTGTCCAAGGCAAGCCAATCGGACCTGAACTCGTTGTCTAAGGCAAGCCAATCGGACCTGAACTCGTTGTCCAAGGCAAGCCAATCAAACCTGAACTCGTTGTCCAAGGCAAGCCAATCGAACCTGAACTCGTTGTCCAAGGTAAGCCAAGTAGACGTGAACTCGTTGTCCAAGACAAGCCAATCGGACCTGAAAACGTTGTCCAAGGCAAGCCAATCGGACCTGAACTCGCTGTCCAAGGCAAGCCAATCGGACCTGAACTCTTTGTCCAAGGCAAGCCAATCGGACCTGAACTCGTTGTCCAAGGCAAGCCAATCGGACCTGAACTCGTTGTCCAAGGCAAGCCAATCGAACCTGAACTCGTTGTCCAAGGCAAGCCAATCGGACCTGAACTCGTTGTCCAAGGCAAGCCAATCGGACCTGAAATCGTTGTCCAAGGCAAGCCAATCGGACCTGAACTCGCTGTCCAAGGCAAGCCAATCGGACCTGAACTCGTTGTCCAAGGCAAGCCAATTGGACGTGAACTCGTTGTCCAAGGCAAGCCAATCGGACCTGAACTCGTTGTCCAAGGCAAGCCAATCGGACCTGAACTCGTTATCCAAGGCAGGCCAATCGGACGTGAAATCGTTGTCCAAGGCAAGCCAATCGGACCTGAACTCGTTGTCCAAGGCAAGCCAATCGGACGTGAACTCGTTGTCCAAGGCAAGCCAATCGGACGTGAACTCGTTGTACAAGGCAAGCCAATCGAACCTGAACTCGTTGTCCAAGGCAAGCCGATCGGACCTGAACTCGTTGTCCAAGGCAAGCCAATCGAACCTGAACTCGTTGTCCAAGGCAAGCCAAGTAGACGTGAACTCGTTGTCCAAGACAAGCCAATCGGACCTGAACTCGCTGTCCAAGGCAAGCCAATCGGACCTGAACTCTTTGTCCAAGGCAAGCCAATCGGACCTGAACTCGCTGTCCAAGGCAAGCCAATCGGACTTGAACTCTTTGTCCAAGGCAAGCCAATCGGACCTGAATTCGTTGTCCAAGGCAAGCCAAGTAGACGTGAACTCGCTGTCCAAGGCAAGCCAATCGCACCTGAACTCGTTGTCCAAGGCAAGCCAATCGAACCTGAACTCGCTGTCCAAGGCAAGCCAATCGGACCTGAACTCGCTGTCCAAGGCCAATCGAACCTGAACTCGTTGTCCTAGGCATGCCAATGGGACCTGAACTCGCTGTCCAAGGCAAGCCAATCGGACCTGAACTCGTTGTCCAAGGGATGCCAATCGGACCTGAACTCAATGTCCAAGGGGAGCCAATCGGACGTGAACTCGTTGTCCAAGGCGAGTCAATCGGACCTTAACTCGTTGTCCAAGGCAAGCCAATCGGATCTGAACTCGTTGTCCAAGGAAAGCCACTCGGACCTGAGCTCGTTGTCCAAGGCAAGCCAATCGGACCTGAACTCTTTGTCCAAGGCAAGCCAATCGGACCTGAAAACGTTGTCCAAGGCAAGCCAATCGGACCTGAACTCGCTGTCCAAGGCAAGCCAATCGAACCTGAACTCTTTGTCCAAGGCAAGCCAATCGGACCTGAACTCGTTGTCCAAGGCAAGCCAATCGGACCTGAACTCGTTGTCCAAGGCAAGCCAATCGAACCTGAACTCGTTGTCCAAGGCAAGCCAATCGGACCTGAACTCGTTGTCCAAGGCAAGCCAATCGGACCTGAAATCGTTGTCCAAGGCAAGCCAATCGGACCTGAACTCGCTGTCCAAGGCAAGCCAATCGGACCTGAACTCGTTGTCCAAGGCAAGCCAATTGGACGTGAACTCGTTGTCCAAGGCAAGCCAATCGGACCTGAACTCGTTGTCCAAGGCAAGCCAGTCGGACCTGAACTCGTTATCCAAGGCAGGCCAATCGGACTTGAAATCGTTGTCCAAGGCAAGCCAATCGGACCTGAACTCGTTGTCCAAGGCAAGCCAATCGGACGTGAACTCGTTGTCCGAGGCAAGCCAATCGGACGTGAACTCGTTGTACAAGGCAAGCCAATCGAACCTGAACTCGTTGTCCAAGGCAAGCCAATCGGACCTGAACTCGTTGTCCAAGGCAAGCCAATCGAACCTGAACTCGTTGTCCAAGGCAAGCCAAGTAGACGTGAACTCGTTGTCTAAGACAAGCCAATCGGACCTGAACTCGCTGTCCAAGGCAAGCCAATCGGACCTGAACTCTTTGTCCAAGGCAAGCCAATCGGACCTGAACTCGCTGTCCAAGGCAAGCCAATCGGACTTGAACTCTTTGTCCAAGGCAAGCCAATCGGACCTGAACTCGTTGTCCAAGGCAAGCCAAGTAGACGTGAACTCGCTGTCCAAGGCAAGCCAATCGGACCTGAACTCGTTGTCCAAGGCAAGCCAATCGAACCTGAACTCGCTGTCCAAGGCAAGCCAATCGGACCTGAACTCGCTGTCCAAGGCAAGCCAATCGGACCTGAACTCGTTGTCCTAGGCATGCCAATCGGACCTGAACTCGCTGTCCAAGGCAAGCCAATTGGACTTGAACTCGTTGTCCAAGGCAAGCCAATCGGACCTGAACTCGTTGTCCAAGGCATGCCAATCGGACCTGAACTCGTTGTCCAAGGCAAGCCAATCGGACCTGAACTCGTTGTCCAAGGGATGCCAATCGGACCTGAACTCAATGTCCAAGGGGAGCCAATCGGACGTGAACTCGTTGTCCAAGGCGAGTCAATCGGACCTTAACTCGTTGTCCAAGGCAAGCCAATCGGATCTGAACTCGTTGTCCAAGGAAAGCCACTCGGACCTGAGCTCGTTGTCCAAGGCAAGCCAATCGGACCTGAACTCGTTGTCCAATGCAAGCCAATCGGACCTGAACTCGTTGTCCAAGGCAAGCCAATCGGACCTGAACTCGTTGTCCAAGGCAAGCCACTCGGACCTGAGCTCGTTGTCCTAGGCAAGGCAATCGGACCTGAACTCGTTGTCCAAGGCAAGCCAATCGGACCTGAACTCGTTGTCCAAGGGTAGCCAATGGACCTGAACTCGTTGTCCAAGGGGAGCCAATCGGACCTGAACTCGTTGTCCAAGGCAAGCCAATCGGACCTGAACTCGTTGTCCAAGGCAAGCCACTCGGACCTGAACTCGTTGTCCAAAGGGAGCCAATCGGACCTGAACTCGTTGTCCAAGGGGAGCCAATCGGACCTGAACTCGTTGTCCAAGGTAAGCCAATCGGACCTGAGCTCGTTGTCCAAGGCAAGCCAATCGTACCTGAACTCGTTGTCCAAGGCAAGCCAATCGGACCTGAACTCGTTGTCCAATGCAAGCCACTCGGACCTGAGCTCGTTGTTCAAGGCAAGCCAATCGGACCTGAACTCGATGTCCAAGGGGAGCCAATCGGACGTGAACTCGGTGTCCAAGGCGAGCCAATCGGACCTGCACTCGCTGTCCAAGACAAGCCAATCGGACCTGAACTCGTTGTCCAAGGGGAGCCAATCGGACCTGAACTCGTTGTCCAAGGCAAGCCAATCGGACCTGAACTCGTTGTCCAAGGCAAGCCACTCGGACCTGAGCTCGTTGTCCAAGGCAAGCCAATCGGACCTGAACTCGTTGTCCAAGGCAAGCCAATCGGACCTGAACTCGTTGTCCAAGTGGAGCCAATCGGACCTGAACTCGTTGTCCAAGGGGAGACAATCGGACCTGAACTCGTTGTCCAAGGCAAGCCAATCGGACCTGAACTCGTTGTCCAAGGCAAGCCAATCGGACCTGAACTCGCTGTCCAAGGCAAGCCAATCGGACCTGAACTCGTTGCCCAAGGCAAGCCAATCGGACCTGAACTCGCTGTCCAAGGCAAGCCAATCGGACCTGAACTCGCTGTCCAAGGCAAGCCAATCGGACCTGAACTCGTTGTCCTAGGCATGCCAATCGTACCTGAACTCGCTGTCCAAGGCAAGCCAATTGGACTTGAACTCGTTGTCCAAGGCAAGCCAATCGGACCTGAACTCGTTGTCCAAGGCATGCCAATCGAACTGAACTCTCTGTCCAAGGCAAGCCAATCGGACCTGAACTCGTTGTCCAACGGATGCCAATCGGACCTGAACTCAATGTCCAAGGGGAGCCAATCGGACGTGAACTCGTTGTCCAAGGCGAGCCAATCGGACCTTAACTCGTTGTCCAAGGCAAGCCAATCGGATCTGAACTCGTTGTCCAAGGAAAGCCACTCGGACCTGAGCTCGTTGTCCAAGGCAAGCCAATCGGACCTGAACTCGTTGTCCAATGCAAGCCAATCGGACCTGAACTCGTTGTCCAAGGCAAGCCAATCGGACCTGAACTCGTTGTCCAAGGCAAGCCACTCGGACCTGAGCTCGTTGTCCAAGGCAAGCCAATCGGACCTGAACTCGTTGTCCGAGGCAAGCCAATCGGACCTGAACTCGTTGTCCAAGGGTAGCCAATGGACCTGAACTCGTTGTCCAAGGGGAGCCAATCGGACCTGAACTCGTTGTCCAAGGCAAGCCAATCGGACCTGAACTCGTTGTCCAAGGCAAGCCACTCGGACCTGAACTCGTTGTCCAAGGGGAGCCAATCGGACCTGAACTCGTTGTCCAAGGGGAGCCAATCGGACCTGAACTCGTTGTCCAAGGCAAGCCAATCGGACCTGAGCTCGTTGTCCAAGGCAAGCCAATCGGACCTGAACTCGTTGTCCAAGGCAAGCCAATCGGACCTGAACTCGTTGTCCAATGCAAGCCACTCGGACCTGAGCTCGTTGTCCAAGGCAAGCCAATCGGACCTGAACTCGATGTCCAAGGGGAGCCAATCGGACGTGAACTCGTTGTCCAAGGCGAGCCAATCGGACCTGCACTCGTTGTCCAAGGCATGCCAATCGGACCTGAACTCGTTGTCCAAGGGGAGCCAATCGGACCTGAACTCGTTGTCCAAGGGGAGCCAATCGGACCTGAACTCGTTGTCCAAGGCAAGCCAATCGGACCTGAGCTCTTTGTCCAAGGCAAACCAATCGGACGTGAACTCGTTGTCCAAGGCAAGCCAATCGGACCTGAACTCGTTGTCCAAGGGGAGCCAATCGGACCTGAACTCGTTGTCCAAGGCAAGCCAATCGGACCTGAACTCGTTGTCCAAGGCAAGCCGAATGAACTTAAAAGTATAAGCCCCCCAGGATTAATATCTTTTTATATATAAACTAATTCAATGACTACAAACTCTTTTAATAAATTCTGAACTGTTGTTTTGTGTTTTACAAATTTTCTATACAGTCCCATGTTGGGCTATGTATATTAAACTGAAAACAATTATCATCAGAAAATTGAGTGCATTTACTGATGCCTCACGAGCACGATATTTTAAATACATTTTTTAAAATTTTACACACTTACTATAAAATTGACCGTAGTAGCCGTTATGTCCACGCAGTTAGTAACCACAGTAAAGCTGGTCATTGTATTCACTAATCACCTCAGAGTATAATGTCACTCTCTCAAGAAATGTTTTACAGCTTTTAGAAATCAACAAGTTCACCAGCGGCGCCATTAAGTGCTAAAAAGTTTTAAAATCAGGTAAATAATAAGAAATGACTTACGTTTTATATGTAGTCACAAGAACTGAACCTCCGCCTGGAACACTGACGTGTCACACTGAGAGAGGACAATTACTGTTGTGTTGGGCCGCTGGGCGGGCGTGTGATGTGAAATGTCATCACGTCCATTAGCCGCCATTTTCTATATAGTTAGTGAGACCAATTAAACACTCTATATAATTATCTAAATCCACCTATTATTCCTTTGCAGGCAATCACTTGAAATCTAAATCTGCGGCTACATGTATCAACTCGCTGCATACGTACAGTTTAGTGACAGTCCAGTATGGAGAGATTTGTTGATAAATAAACACATTATTTTACTACACACATGTGTAATGTTTTATTTGTTCTATATTTATAATATATATAAATCTTTAAATGTGATTAATTTATGCGCACATTTATTGTAGGTATGAAATAAGACCCTTAGAGAAATACTTCTAGCTACCTAAAACGTAGATATTGGTTAAGTTAGAAATAATTCGATGCTATTGTCACAAAATTGCATGCTGTCGTACCATAATCCCGGTTCCACGACAGTTCGACCCCGGACCGTTCGACCCCGGACAGTTCAACCCTGCCACTTCGATCCCGCGACACTTCGACCCGCGACACTTCGGCCACAGGACAGTTCGACCCCGGACTATTCGATCCCTGTCAATCTTTTTTAAAAGTGTTTGATTCATTATTTCTGTGTATGTTTATTAACATTTTGTTCAAATTATGTATAAAATTGTTTAAAATATTGTTTTAACTTTGTTTAAATATGTGCATGATTGTTTCAAGATATGTTTAATTATTTGAAATAGGTGTTAAAATATGAGTATAAGCCTTTATTCCCATAAGTTCCCATATATTCTCGTTCTCTCTCTCTTTTTCTGTCTCTCTCTCTCTCTCTCTCTCTCTTTTCGATAATTGACATAGACGTGAATCTACTTATGCAAGGCAGTTGATTATTGTATAGCAGAAAATTGAAACGAAGCTTATAGTCTGTTTCATATATTGAAAAAATAGGAGTAGAATCTACTGATTCGTAAAATTTTAACCCTACGTGGTTAAAAATAAACACAAGAATATAGCCCATAAGCTCAAAGATATTCCCATAAACTCCTACATATTCCCATAAGCACAAAGTTATTGTCATAAGCTTCCAGATATTGCCATAAGCTCCCAGATAATCCCATAAGCACCTACATATTCCCATAAGCTGATGCATATTCCCAAAAACTCCCAGATATTGCCATAAGCTCCCAGATATTCCCATACGCTCCTACATATTTCCATAAGCTCCTGCATATTCCCATAAGCTCCCAGATAATGCTATAGGCTCCCAGATATTCCCATAAGCTCCCACGTATTCCCATAAGTTCCATATATTCCCACTCTCTCTCTTTCTCTCTCTCTCTCTCTCTGTCTCTCTCTCTTCCCATAAGCTACCAGATAGTGCCATAATCTCCCAGATATTCCCATAAAATCCCATATATTCTCTCTCTCTTTCTCTCTTTCACTCTCTCTGTCTCTCTTTCTCTCTCTCTTTCCGTATCTCTCTTTTTAGATAATTGACATAGACGTGAATCTAATTATGCTTGGCAGTTGATCATTGAAAATTGAAACAAGCTTATAGTCTGTTTCATATATTGAAAATAGGAGTAGAATCTACTGATGCGTAAAATTTTGACTCTACGTTATTGAAAATAAACAAAAGCCTATAGTCCCATTCGCCAAATACTAAACAGTAGTAGAATCAATTGGCATATATTCCAATAAGCTACCAGATAGTGTCATAAACTCCCAGATATTCACATAATCTCCTACATATTCCATAAGCACTTAATATTCCAATAAACTCTTACATATTCGCATAAGCTCATACATATTCTCATAACATCGAAGATATTGCCATAAACTCTTAGATAGTGCCTTAAGTTCCTACATATTCCCATAAGCACCAAAATATTGTCATAAGCTCCCAGATATTGCCATAAGCTCAAAGATATTCCTATAAGCACCCTCATATTCTCATAAGTTCCCATATATTCCCATTCTCTCTCTCTATCTCTATTTCTCTCTCTTATTCTCTCTGTCTGTCTCTCTCCTTCCTTATCTCTCTTTTTCGATAATTGACATAGACGTGAATCTACTTATGCATAGCAGTTGATCATTGTATAGCGGAAAATTGAAACAAAGCTTATAGTCTGTTTCATATAATGTAAAGATAGGAGTAGAATCTACTGAGGCGTAAAATTTTGACCCTACGTGGTTGAAAAAAAACACAAGCCTAAAGTCCCATTCGCCTAATACTAAACAAGAGAGAATCAATTGGCATATATTTCCTTAAGCTACCAGATAGTGCCATAAGCTCCAAGATATTCACATAAGCTCCTAAATATTCCCACAAGCTCTTACATATTCCCATAAGCTCCTACATATTCCCACAAGCTCCGTGTATTTCCATAAGCTACTACATATTCCCATAAGCTCGTACATATTCCCATAAGCTGCTACATATTTACATAAGCTCCTAATATTCCCATAAGCTCATACATATTCCCATAAGCTCCCAGATATTGCCATAAGCTCACAGATATTCCCATAAGCACCCTCATATTCCCATAAGTTCCCATATATTCCCATTCTCTCTCTCTCTCTCTTTCTCTCTCTCACTCTCTCTGTCTCTCTGTCTCTTTCATTATCTCTCTTTTTCGATAATTGACATAGACATGAATCTAAGTATGCGTGGCAGTTGATCATTGTATAGCAGAAAATTGAAACAAAGCTTATAGTCTGTTTCATATAATGTATAAATAGGAGTAGAATCTACTGATGCGTAAAATTTTGACCCTACGTGGTTAAAAATAAACACAAGAATATAGTCCCATTCGCAATATACTAAACAGGAGAGAATCAATTGGCATATATTCCCATAAGCTACCAGATAGTGACATAATCTCCCAGATATTCACATAACCTTTTAAATATTACATAAACTTCTAATATTCCCATAAACTCCTACATATTTGCTTACGCTCCTACATATTCCCATAAGCACATATATATTGTAATAAGCTTCAAGATATGGTCATAAGCTCCTAGATATTCCCATAAGCTCCTATAAATTTCCATAATCTCCTGCATATTCCTATAAGCTCCCAGATCATGCCATAAGCTCCTAGAAATTCCCATAAGATCCTACATATTTCTATAAGCTCCTCCTAATGCCATAAGCTCCTACATATTCCAATAAGCTCCTACATATTCCCATAAGCTCCTACATATCCCCAAAAGCTCCCAGAAATTGCCATAAGCTCCCAGATCTTCCCATAAGCTCCCTCGTATTCCCATAAAATCCCATATATTCCCATTCTCTCTCTCTTTCTCTCTCTCTCTCTGTCTCTCTCTCTCCCATAAGCTAACAGATAGTGCCATAATCTCCGAGATATTCCCATAAGCTCCTTCATATTCACATAAGCTCCTTATATTCCCATAAGCTCCTACATATTGCCATAAGCTCATAGATATTCCCAAATGCACCCACATATTCCCATAAAATCCCATATATTCACATTCTCTCTCTCTCTGTCTCTCTCTCTTTCTTTATCTCTCTCTCTCCTTCCTTATCTCTCTTTTTCGATAATTGACAAAGACGTGAATCTACTTATGCATGGCAGTTGGTCAATGTAAAGCAGAATATTGAAACGAAGCTTACAGTAAGTTTCATATATTGAAAAATATGAGTAGAATTTACTGATGCGTAAAATTTTGAATCGACGTGGTTAAAAATAAACACAAGCCTATAGTCCCATTCGCCAAATACTAAACAGGAGTAGAATCAAATTGGCATATATTCTTATAAGCTACCAGATAGTGTCAGAAGCTCGCAGATATTTTCATAAGCTCCTACGTATTTCCATAAGCTCCTAATATTCCCATAAGCTCCTATATAATCCCATATGCTCCAGCCTATTTTCCATAATCTCCCAGATACTCCCATAAGCTCCTATATATTCCAATAAGCTCCTTTATATTCCCACAAGCTCCCAGATATTCCCATAAGCTCCTAAATATTTCCATTAGCTCCTTATATTCCCATAAGCTGCTACATATTCCCATAAACCCCTACATATTCCCATAAGCTCCTACATATTCACATAAGTTCCTAATATTCCCATAAGCTTCTACATATTCCCATAAGCTCCTACATATTCCCATAAGCTCTCAAATATTGCTTTAAGCTCCCATATATTCCGATAAGCACCCTTATATTCCCATTAGTTCCCATATATTTCCATTCTCTCTCTCTCTGTTTCTCTCTCTCTCTCTCTCTGTCTCTCTCTCTCACTTATCTTGAACTCTCTTTTTCGATAATTGACATAGACGTGAATCTAATTATGCATGGCAGTTGTTCATTGTATAGCAGAAAATTGAAACGAAGCTTATAGTCTGTTTCATATATTGAAAATAGGAGTAGAATATACTGATGCGTAAAATTTTGACTCTACGTTGTTGAAAATAAACAAAAGCCTATAGTCCCATTCGCCAAATACTAAACAGGAGTAGAATCAATTGGCATATATTCTAAAAAGCTACCAGATAGTGTCATAAGCTCCCAGATATTCACATAATCTCCTACATATTCCATAAGCTCTTAATATTCCAATAAACTCCTACATATTCGCATAAGCTCCTACATATTCCCATAACATCGAAGATATTCCCATAAACTCACAGATAGTGCCATAAGTTCCTACATATTCCCATAAGCACCAAGATATTGGCATAAGCTCCCAGATATTGCCATAAGCTCACAGATATTTCCATAAGCACCCTCATATTCTCATCAGTTCCCATATATTCACATTCTTTCTCTCTCTATCTCTTTTTCTCTCTCTCACTCCCTCTGTCTCTCTCTCTCTCTCTTTATTTATCTATCTTTTTCGATAATTGACAACATCGTGAATCTAATTGTGCATGGCAGTTGGTCATTGTATAGCAAAATATGAGTTGAATTTACTGATGCGTAAAATTTTGACTCTACGTTGTTGAAAATAAACACAAGCCTATAGTCCCATTCGCCAAATACTAAACAGGAGTAGAATCAATTGGCATATATTCCCATAATCTACCAGATAGTGCCATAAGCTCGCAGATATTTCCATAAGCTCCTACATATTTCCATAAGCTCCTTATATTACCATCAGCTCCTACATATTCCCATAAGCTCCTTCATATTCCCATATGCTCCTGATATTCCCATAAGCTTCTGCATATTCCCATAAGCTCCTACATATTACCATTAGCTCCTACATATTTCCATCAGCTCATTATATTCCCATAAGCTGCTTCATATTCCAATAAACCCCTACATATTCCCATAAGCCCCTACATATTCCCATAAGCTCCTAATATATTCCCATAAGCTCCTACATATTCCCATAAGCTCCCAGATATTCCCATAAGCTCCTACATATTTCTATTAGCTCCTTATATTCCCATAAGCTGCTACATATTCCCATAAACTCCTACATATTTACATAAGTTCCTAATATTCCCATAAGCTTCTACATATTCCCATTAGCTCCTACATATTCCCATAAGCTCCAAAATATTCCGATAAGCACCCTTATATTCCCATTAGTTCCCATATATTTCCATTCTCTCTCTCTCTCTTTCTCTCTCTCTCTCTCTCTCTCTCTGTCCCTCTTTCACTCATCTTGATCTCTCTTTTTCGATAATTGACATAGACGTGAATCTACTTATGAATGGCAGTTGATTATTGTATAGCAGAAAATTGAAACGAAGCTTAAAGTCTGTTTCATATATTGAAAATAGGAGTAGAATATACTGATGCGTAAAATTTTGACTCTACGTTATTGAAAAAAAACAAAAGCCTATAGTCCCATTCGCAAAATACTAAACAGGAGTAGAATCAATCAGCATTAATTCCCATAAGCTACCAGATAGTGCCATAAGATCGCAGATATTCCCATAAGCTCGTACATATTTCCATAATCTCCTTATATTACCATCAGCTCCTACATATTCCTATAAGCTCCTACATATTCATATAAGCTCCTAATATTCCCATAAGCTCCTACATATTCCCATAAGCTCCTACATATTCCCATTAGCTCCTACATATTCCCATAAGCTCCAAAATATTCCGATAAGCACCCTTATATTCCCATTAGTTCCCATATATTTCCATTCTCTCTCTCTCTTTCTCTCTCTCTCTCTCTCTCTGTCTCTCTTTCACTCATCTTGATCTCTCTTTTTCGATAATTGACATAGACGTGAATCTACTTATGCATGGCAGTTGATTATTGTATAGCAGAAAATTGAAACGAAGCTTATAGTCTGTTTCATATAATGTAAAAATAGGAGTAGAATTTACTGATGCGTAAAATTTTGACACTACGTGGTTGAAAATAAACACAAGCCTATAGTCCCATTCGCTAAATACTAAACAGGAGTAGAATCAATTGGCATATATTCTAATAAGCTACCAGATAGTGTCATAAGCTCCCAGATATTCGTATAAGCTCCTACATATTCCATAAGCTCCTAATATTCCCATAAACTACTTTATATTTGCATAATTTCCCACATTTTCCCATAAGCTCCAAGATGTTGCTATAATCTCCCAGATATTACCATTAGCTCTTATATATTTCCATAAGATCCTGCAGGTTTCCTAAAGCACAAAGATATTTTCATAAGTTCCTACTTATTCCCATCAGCTCCTACATATTCCCATAAGCTCCTTCATATTCCCATAAGTTCCAGGATATTCCCATAAGCTCCTACATATTTCTTTAAGTTTCGTCTATTGCCATAAGCTACTACATATTCCCATAAACTCCTACATATTCCCATAAGCTCCTACATATTCCCATAAGCTTCTAATTATCCCAAAAGCTCCTACATATTCCCATAAGCTCATGAAGAATCCCATAAGCTCCCAAATATTCCCATAAGCTCCTACATATTCCCATAAGCTCCTACATATTCCCATAAGCTCACAGATATTCCCATAAACACCCACAATATTCCCATAACTCCAAGATATTCCCACTCTCTCTCTCTTTCTCTCTCTTTCTCTTTCTCTCTCTTTCCTTATCTGTCTTTTTCGATAACTGACACAGTCGTGAATGTACTTATTCATGGTAGTTGATCATTGTATAAAAGAAAATTGAATCGAAGCTTATAGTCTTTTTCATATATTAAAAAAATATCAGTAGAGTTACCTGAAGCGTAAAATTGTGACCTTACGTGGCTAAAAATAAATCCAAGCCTATAGTCCCATTCACCAAATACTAAAAAGGAGTAGAATCAATTCGCATATATTCCCATAAGCTACGAGATAGTGCTATAAGCTCCCAGATATTCCCATAAGCTCCTACATATTTCTATAAGCTCCTTCTATTCCCATAAGCTCCTACATATTCCCATATGCTCCTAATAATTCCCATAAGCTCCTAATATTCCTATAAGCTCCTACATATTCCCATAAGCTCCTGCAAATTCCCATAAGCTCCCAGATATTCCCATAGGCTCCTACACATTCCCATAAGCTTCTTCATATTACCATAAGCTCTCAGATATTCCCACATAAGCTCTTACATATTCCCATAGGCTCCTTCATATTCCCATAAGCTCCCAGATATTCCCATAAGTTCCTTCATATTCACATAAGCTCCTTAAATTCCCATAAGCTCCTACACATTTCCATAAGCTCCTACACATTTCCATAAGCCCCTACATATTCCCATAATCTCCCAGATATTTCCACAAGCTCCCAGATATTCCGATAAGCACCCTCACATTCTTATTAGTTCCCATATATTCCCTCTTTCTCTTTCTCTCTCTCTATGTCTCTCTCTCTCTCTCTTTTCTTATCTCTCTTTTTCGATAATTGACATAGACTTGAATCTACTTATGCATGGCAATTGATTTTTGTATGGCAGAAAAATAGGAGTAGAATTTACTGATGCGTAAAATTTTGACACTACGTGGTTGAAAATAAACACAAGCCTATAGTCCCATTCGCAAAATACTAAACAGAAGTAGAATCAATTGGCATATATTCCCATAAGCTACCAGATAGTGCCATATGCTCCCAGATATTCGTATAAGCTCCTACATATTCCATAAGCTCCTAATATTCCCATAAACTCCTACATATTCGCATCGGCATCTACATATTCCCATAAGCTCCAAGATATTGCCGTACGCTCACAGAAATTGCCATAAGCTTCTACATATTCCCATAAGCTCCAAGATATTTCCATACGCTCACAGAAATTGCCATAAGCTTCTACATATTCCCATAAGCACCAAGATATTGCCATAAGCTCCTATATATTTCCATATGCTCTTGCATATTCCCATAAGCCTCCAGATATTCCCATAAGCTCCTACATATTCCTATAAGCTCTTTCTATTGCCATAAGCTCCTACATATTCCCATAAGCTCCTTCTATTGCCATAAGCACCTAAATATTCACATAAGCTCCTACATATTCCCATAAGCTCCAACATATTCCCCTAAGCTCCTACATATTCCCATAAGCTCCATCATATTCCCATAAGTTTCGTCTATTGCCATAAGCTCCGACATATTCCCATAAGCTCCTACATATTCGCATCGGCTCCTACATATTCCCATAAGCTCCAAGATATTGCCATACGCTCACAGAAATTGCCATAAGCTCCTACATATTCCCATAAGCACTAAGATATTGCCATAAGCTCCTATATATTTCTATATGCTCCTGCATATTCCCTTAAGCCTCCAGATATTCCCATAAGCTCCTACATATTCCTATAAGCTCCTTCTATTGCCTTAAGCACCTAAATATTCCCATAAGCTCCTACATATTTCCATAAGCTCCTTGTATTCCCATAAGCTCCTACATATTTCCATAAGCACCAAGATATTTTCATAAGCTTCCAGATATAGCCATAAGCTCCAAGATATTCCCATAAGCTCCTATATTTTTCCATAAGCTCCTGCATATTCCCATAAGCTCCCAGATATTGCCATAAGCTCCCAGATATTCCCATAAGCTTATATGTATTTCTATAAGCTCCATCTTTTCCCATAAGCTCCTACATATTCCCGTAAGCTCCTACTTATTCCCATAAGCTCCTACATATTCCCACAAGCTCCTAGATGTTGCCATAAGCTACCCGATATTCCCATAAACACCCTCATATTCCCATAGAATCCCATATATTCTCATTCTCTCTCTCTCTTTCTCTCTCTCTCTCTCTCTGTCTCTCTCTCTCTTTCGTTATCTCTTTTTTTCGATAATTGACATAGACTTGAATCTGCCTTATGCATGGCAGTTGATCATTGTATAGCAGAAAATTGAAACGAAGCATATAGTCTGTATCAAATATTGAAAAATAGGAGTAGAATTTACTGATGCGTAAAATTTTTACCTTTTGTGGTTGAAAAAAAAAACACAAGCCTATAGTCCCATTCGCCAAATACTAAACAGGATTAGAATCAATTGGCATATATTCCCATAACCTACCAGATAGTGCCATAAATTCCTACATATTCCCATAAGCTCCCTGATATTGCCATAAGCTGCAGGATATTCCCATAAGCTCCTTCATATTCACATAAGCACCAAAATATTGTCATAAGCTTCCAGATATTGCCATAAGCTCCCAGATATTTCCATAAGATCCTTATATTCCCCTAAGCTCCTACATATTCCCATCAGCTCCTACATATATATTGTTACGACACTCTCGGTGCGCACCGTACAGTCTACAGATTGAACGCGATGACGCAGTAGAGACAGTGACGTAGAATCCGGCAAGAAGATGGCCTTGATATTGTTGTCGTTGTCAATGTTAAAAGATTAGTAAATACTTTTGGAACTAACGCCGGCCTGTGTTATGTTTTGATTTTATAAACAGAATTTAAAGAGTTGTAACATTTGTCTCAGAAGTCTGTATTTCTTTTCGAAAAATGTTCGGTAAGAAATTAAACAAACTTTTAGTTAGAGAGTTAATGGAAAAATTAGAAGAAAGGGACCTTCCAACTGACGGCAACAAACAACAACTGTTTAATAGACTTAATGAAGCTCTTATTAATGAGGGAATGGACCCGGAGAGCCACGTTTTTACCACGGAAATAAGGCAGTTAAGAAATGAACTGAAAAAATTTCATTTAGCAATAAGAGACGAAATAGGAGATCTGAAGGAAGATCCCAACACTAGAACCGAGAAAGCAAAGATTGAATTACCAATAGTGAAAGTAGTGAATGAAACGACAACAAAAGTAAACATGACTCAGAGACAGACAAAGTTAATCATTGAAGAAGACTTAGACATGCGGCCAATTTTATATGAAGATGTGGTCATCCAAGAAGTGGCACCTGAGGATGTGGTCATCCAGGAAGTGGTACCTGATGATGTGGTCATCCAGGAAGTGGTACATGAGGATGTGGTCATCCAAGAAGTGGTACCTGAGGATGTGGTCATCCATGAAGTCTTACTTGAGGATGTGGTCATCCAGGAAGTGGTACATGAGGATGTGGTCATCCAGGAAGTGGTACCTGAAAATGTTGTCATCCATGAAGTGGTACTTGATGATGTGGTCATCCAGGAAGTGGTACCTGAGGATGTGGTCTTCCAGGAAGTGGTACATAAGGATGTGGTCATCCAGGAAGTGGTACATGAGGATGTGGTCATCCAGGAAGTGGTACCTGAGGATGTTGTCATCCATGAAGTGGTACTTGATGATGTGGTCATCCAGGAAGTGGTACCTGAGGATGTGGTCTTCCAGGAAGTGGTACATAAGGATGTGGTCATCCAGGAAGTGGTACCTGAGGATGTGGTCATCCATGAAGTGGTACCTGAGGATGTGGTCATCCAGGATGTGGTACCTGAGGATGTGGTCATCCACGACGTGATACCTGATGATTTGGTCATCCAAAACGTAGCGCACGAGAAGGAACTAATCCAAGAAGAGCCGCCCAGCGATCTGAGCCCCTGTGAGAATGATCGGTCTGCAGAATGTCTGAAAGCTTGTTACAACCGCAGCCCTGGTTACTTTGAACATCCAGACAACTTAACAGAGTCTGATAAAAACAACGTCAAGAACAATGAACCACAACTAAACAAAGGTCACGAATGCTTGGACATCCACAACTGTGGAGCTGATGCTAGTGACGTTTGGCACTGCAACGGTAAGACCCCCTACAGGTCTTAATTTCTTGCACAATCTGCCACGCTTCGATAACAAGAAAGATTTGGTGACCCGTGAAGAGCCACCTGAGATGTTGGTGACCTGTGATGAGCCACCTGGGACATTGGTGACCTGTGATGAGCTACCTGAGACGTTTGTGACCTGTGATGAGCCACCTGAGACGTTGGTGACCTGTGATGAGCCACCTGAGACGTTGGTGACCTGTGATGAGAATCCTGAGACGTTGGTGACCCATGAAGAGCCACCGGAGGAGATGGTGACCCATGAAGAGCCACCTTAGACACTGGGGAACCGATATGAGCCACCTGGGAAGCAGAGACGAAAGGTAGAGAGGAGCGATGAGACCAGCAGTGTGCATCGGAGCACAGGAGAACAAAGTAGGACAGAGATGAACCTGGCCATTGACTTTAATCTGGTCAGTTCAGTATACATTCACCCTAGCTCTGTCAAACGCAAAACATTTCGTTACTGCTACAACGTGTGTTTCGTCATCGTCATGTTATTCTGCAACAACAAGAGCTTGATTTTGTTTGACCCCATCAATGGAGGTCAGTATCCCGAACGCCTGCACCTGCGAGATAACCTATCTGGTGAACAGCCAGATTGCTATAGGGACGAACACGATCCTCCCCGCTCCACCACGGGGATATTCAATCTCCACAGCCTGACAAAAGACATGCTCTGGTTCATGTGGACAGACTGTACAGATACTGTTGTGAGAACTGACCTGTCCGGGACGGACAGATTTTTATAGGGGGGCAGTGTTACGACCCTCTCGGTGCGCACTGTACAGTCTACAGAGTGAACGCGTGACGCAGTAGAGACAGTGACGTAGAAGCCGGCAAGAAGATGGCCGTGATATTGTTGTCGTTGTCAATGTTAAAAGATTAGTAAATACTCTTGGAACCCACGCCGGCCTGTGTTATGTTTTGATTATTTTATAAACAGAATTTAAAGAGTTGTAACAATATAGACTTAGACACATGTGGATTATATATATATATATATATATATTAAAAACTATCTTGAGCAACATTATAGGCATGCTACACTCGAAGTAGCACGGAAGAGAAACCATAATATACATTTTATCGATCCGAAAAAACTGGTAATGTGAGAGTAAGTGATATGACGACATTATAATAAGAATAAGAACATTGCACATTATTTAAACGGACCTTTTAGAACCTCACAAGTTGGTCTACGTCCTGGTGAAAGTACGTTGACTGTCCACATCTCAACACATATGTTAGAGGGTACCTGAATTTGGAAAGTAAAGGCGGCTGTGTGTTGTAATAGTCACACACAATATGACATATCTATGGAAACAGATGTACTGTATGCTTCGTCTGCCTGGATGGCCATTTAGGGCCAAGGGGGCTTTCGTTTTCATTCTCAACCTTTATTATGAAAATTATACGAATATTTTAGTGTAAAATATTGTGTATTGATATTAAAAACTGACAAATTGATTGTTATAGGGACAATAAAAACATATTAACAACACTCATCTTAATATTGCCAATGACAAAATAATCTCCTATTCATTCAACCATTTCTGACGTAGGGGGGGGGAAGGAGGGAATAATATTGACTGCATTAACTAATACACTTTACTACAACATGTTTATATTTTATAACCTTACTGTATCAAAAGCTTGCACATCAGGGTGGCTCTGCTCAAACTGCAAGTACATTGTGCCATTATATGTTTAATGAAATATAAATATAGCTATTTATTTATTTATTTTTTTTTAAATCTCTTTCAAGAGAACCTGGCCACAGTGCCTGGAATTACACTGAGTACAACACCAGCGCAGACGACACCAACATGGCTGACAGATAGTGATGACGTCAATGCAATATTGATAGAAACATCCAATCAGTTAAAATATTATGGATCACAGCATTTCCGCTCACATGGATGAGGGTTAAAGTGATAAATCCTAGTACGAATCATTACTGCAGTTAAAATTGTTGTGCACAAAGTTTGTTTCTATGGAGCACACATTGTTTACAAAGTCGTAACTCCTTAAACACCACAGACAATAATATGAAAACATCAACAAATTATTAATGAAAACACAATAAGTTTAATATAGTCAAGCCACAAATAGAACGATCAAACAATAATAAGGGCTCGTTCGCAAATGACGTAACTCTTAGAGGGGGGGGGAAAGGGGTCTAGGATTTTTGTGACATTTTGTGAAAGGGGAGGGGGGGGGTCTGTGAAATTGTGACGTCACAAAAAAAATAATAAGTATCTATGAGGGAATCCAAAATATGGTTGAATTTTCTGTCAAAATTTCAATTCTTCTCAACTTGAAATTTTGAAAATTGACCGTTATGAAAATTTTGTATCTTAAAAATGTCGATATTTATTTTTTTGAAGAAGAAGCTATTGAAATTGTCTCTATTGATTAGCATCTGAATGTCTTATGGGAAAATGTAAAAGATTGATTGTCACCAAAAATAACGAAAGAAAAATAAATCAGTAATTTGAGGTATTTTAATTTTTTTTAACTTGCGACGTGACATAATGGTGGGAGGGGGGTGTAAAAATTTGTGACACTTTGTAACAAGGGAGGAGGGGTGGTCTAAAATGTCGTTTTTTGCGTTACGTCATTTGCGAACGAGCCCTAATAAATTCTCGAAATCTAAACAAGTTACAAAACGTTCCAACACTCATCAACTAACAATTAAAAACATCATGACCTTTTCATGTGGTCAACTTTCTCCGTTCGTCTACTTTTATCTGCAATGTCCATTCATCCATCACCGTCATGCTCTCCTGGTGTGTAAAGTCCTTGTAAGAATGAGATAACATCTCTTAGATCCTATAAACCTCTAAAGGGACGATTTTTATGGTGCCCTTCTTTCATCTCAACCATAGCCGACAGTGCAATGGACATGGAGGCACCACTGGATATATATCAGTAACTTCAGTCAAGACCTGAAAAATTACCAGGTACCGTCAGGTCGACAGTCGAGTGCTTTACCGCACGACCATCCGTCCCCACATCTTCTGGTCTCACCAGTCACTCAACACTCAGTCCATACGAAGTCTGGTTCTTCAAACTATCATCGTTCGAAACCTCTGCAATCCCATTCGATCATGCCACTCAACCACAAACTATACACAACATCGTTTATTATATGTAACTGTTTATGATTAACACAAATTTGAACAAAATAAATAGTAACACAAATATTAATGTATGAAAAAAAATATTAAAAAAAATCGCAGTACATCAATTGAAGCTTAAAAATGATCAAATGAAATTAAATGAAATTATGTCACCTAAGTATTCGTTATATGGTTTTCTTTAACAGTATACATACTGGAAATTAGTATTGACGTTCAATTGCTTAACAATGAAACGGTTCACTGTAACCGACTAATCACCATCCTATACAGTGCAACTGTAGACTACAGGTGTGATCTGAGTGAAGCTATACAAAAACAAACAGGAACTGGTCTCAAGTCTTTATGTTCTTTGTATATCAGCGGAGGTACCGATTTTAAATGTTTTTTTTTTTTTTCATATTGTAAATATGTCAACAAAAGACTTGCATCTGTAAGCAACCTTAATAATATATAATAAGCATAGTTCCTTTTTTAACTCATCTGGGAGAATGAACTGTATAATTAATCTAATTTAGTCGTATAGGTTTATTGATTGTATTGCTTTCACAACTCCATTCTATTTATCTTCCCCAACATAAGCCAGGTACCCATTAAAAACTCAGTTAACTTATGAATTTTTATCAGGAACTGAAATGGGTCAATATATATTGAAACGGACATATCTGTGACTATTTCAATAAGTATTCAAAAAGTGCAATATAAATGGCGCTACATTAAAAAACTTCGTCTATTTCAGGGGTGAGCAAACTACGGCCCGCGGGCCGCATGAAGCCCTTCAGAGTATATTATGTGGCCCTTCAGAGTATATTATGTGGCCCTTCAGAGTATATTATGTGGCCCTTCAGAGTATATTATGTGGCCCTTCAGAGTATGTTATGCGGCCCGTCTGCATGTACAAGTGCGATCCTAAGTCGATGTTAATTTTCTTTGTTTGGAGTTTTCGCTATATTTTTGAAATTGTATTGCAACTATTCGATTTTAATCTAGGGATATTAATTCAGTTTTATGTCTCAATACTATTAGTTAGAACTTGTTAACCTACAAGAATATGATTTTCATACGTTTTAAATTGTAATTGAATTAGATAAATATATATGCGGTCCGCCTATAACAATCAAGTTTTCAATGAGGCCTTCCGTAGAAAAAGTTCGCCCACCCCTGGTCTATTTAATTAGCGTTCTTTTTGCATTCTTTATTTTATTAAGAATTTTAAAAAAATGTTATATAACTTTCTCAGGTCGTAATGTGGCTTTACAACAGACAGCTACGCAGACCAGCACTTACCAAACATTTCCGGCTTTGCTAGCAGTTGATGGGAACACTGAAAGAAATGTTTATAGTAACAGCTGCTCACATACAGAGGGCACAGATCCCTACCCAAGTTGGACTCTTACATTAGACTCTGCTAAATAATTACATAGAATTGTGTTATATAATAGAGGTAATGTCTCCATTGATGCGCACACAAAAAACGGATAATAGTAAACAAGTTATTTAAAATAAACTCTGCTAATTACTTCAGTCTGATAAAATTATCCACATATATTTTAATGAAGTTCAGATAGATAGGCAGATAGTGAAGTAGATAGATCAATAGATAGATAGGTAATAAGTATACAAGTAATGGGCATACTCATATTATGATTGTTGTTTAATAAAATAAATAATTACAATCTTATTCAGATATAACTTTGATCTATATATATATATACACATACATTCCAACATATTTTATTTAAATAAAAACAACATACAGATGATTTATTCTCTGAGAGACTGCTACACTTTCAATTAGAAACATTTGACTCAAGTAACAATGTTGTGTGGACTTATAGCGATACAAGAGGAAAGTCTTTATCTGTCTATACAGTTTCACGTATAAAGGCGAACAATGTCAATAAACTGCGAATGTATCCGACTTACTTATTTCATGGAGAACCCAATGCAAATAATGAATCTCTGTGAGGTGGAACTTTATGGAGGTGATTTATTTTTGAATGATTCTATTTTCCTAAGTTAAATATTTAATTGTGCATTTACTTCTTTTTTCCGGTCAATATTTCTTTGAAATAGTGAAACAAATAAATAAATTCATATTGTCATGGTATAGTTATGAGTACTACGCACACAGGTGTGTGTGTATCTTTGGAGCTTGGCCAACCAGGTCAACATGTGGTCACGGGGTCATGATTCGAGATGTTTATAGAAAATAAATATGTTGTTTATTATTCTAGATATTTATAGAAAATAAATATGTTGTTTATTTGTAAATTGTATTGACTAAATGAGTGAGAGACAGAGCGATGTGGAATGTTCGAGTTGGATGGAAGGAAATTATATAAAGACGATGTACAGTTGAGAAAAGGGATTGGAGAAGAGAGTTGAGTCAATCGAGTCAGTTAAGTTATTTGAGTTCAGAAGTTCAGTTGAGTATTAAGAGAGTATTTGAGTATATATCAGAAGTTTTAGTTGATCAGTTAAGTTCATTGTTAACAAGTATTATTCATTGGATTTATTCTGTTTATTTATATTATTGTGTCGTCAATAAATCATATGAACCATGGACATGAATTGAGCTATCATTATTAACCAGCTCATACAATAATAACTTCATTTACACATATCCATAGTATAATTCTGGAATTTAGTATTTTTTTTTTAATATTAATCAATCATGCATTTGCTATTAATTCCCGATAATATTTCTTACAAATTATGGATCTATTTCACGTTCCTAATATTGTAAAGCTTGTTGTTAGCATACGCAAATGTTTACTGAAATTTACCTTTCATTTATTATCAGACAACTGACATATCCGTTCATGCCTTGAGCGATTGTATGATTGTATGACGTAATTGTGTTACATCCGCCTTTTTGTGAGCTCGTTTGTTTAGTATATAAGGTGCATCCCTTTATTTAAATTGCAAGACTAAGGTAGATTGGTTTTTTATAGTAGGTCTTTCACCTCATTGAAACTACAGGACTTGGTTTTGTTTACTATACTAGGTAGTTCCCCTTGTTGAAACTATAGGTCTTGGATGTGTTTACTATACTAGGTACTGTAGTTCCCCTTTTTTCAACACCTGAACTTGACTTTGTTTACTATACTAGGTACTTCCCCTCATTGAAGCTGCTGGACTTGGCTTTGTTTACTATACTAGGTACTTCCCCTTATTGAAACTACATGACTTTAGTTTGTTTACTATACTAGGTACTTCCCCTTATTGAAACTACAGGACTTGGGTTTGTTTACTATACTAGGTACTTCCCCTTATATAAACTACATGACTTGAGTTTGTTTACTATACTAGGTACTTCCCCTTATATAAACTACATGACTTGAGTTTGTTTACTATACTAGGTACTTCCCCTTATTGAAACTACATGACTTGAGTTTGTTTACTATACTAGGTATAGGTTTACTATAATATGTGCTTTCCTTCTTGAAGCAGCTGGAAAGTTTATTATATTACCTTAGTTAATCGCAAAAAAGTCGATTTCGCAGATAAGTCGGGAGTATTTTTAAGTCAAAAATTACGAAATTTGTTATGACCCTCGCATAAGCCGAAGGTAAGACTTGAAAACTATCATATTCTTTAAAGTGCATAATTATATCACTGGACTTTTACCGTAATTTCATTTAAATCTGTATTTGTTTACGCGCTTTATCATCATGCACTAGGCACAAACTGATAAGCACAGGGAGGTCGGATTCCAACCTCATGATCGCATTACAAGCACTCTACCAACTGAATTATCCAATCACTTAACCTCATTTAGATTACAATTCTAGATGATATACGATAATTAGATAGTATGTGAGTAGAAATACAATTCAATGCGAATTTTATAAAAAAGATGCAAAACAGTGCGCCATATGAATGTTGAGTCTATGTTCCCGGCTTCCGCTATTGCCCGCGTGGCCTTGCAGTGTCGGATGTACAATGTCGTCACCCAAATATCATGGAATATTGTTTTACCCGCGGATAAGTCGACCCTGTTATTTTCAGTGAATTTTAAGTCATACATTTTTCGACTCATACACGAGTATCAACGGTAAGTGGTTCTCCTTTTTGAAACTGCTGAACTTGGCTTTGTTTACTAAACTAGGTACTTCCCCTTGTTAAAACTGCTGAAATTTTGATTCTAGGCAATACATCTATTAAAACTACAAAATATGATTTGTATACTTATTTACCAAAGGTATAATTGTTGTACTACTTTTAATGAACTATTGTTTTTCCCCACTTATAGTCAGTATATAATTTGTCAGTTGGAACACACTCCTACGTACCAAGCCGCTTCATAAGAATCTTTTTGTCTGCACTTAACTAAAATTTAAATGGGTTTTGGACAATATTTTTACTTCTTTGATATCCAACAAAAATATGTTATTTTGACTAACAAAAAACAACGATATGTTTGTTTTTAACTATATGTACCTGTGTACGTTATTACGTAAGTACAAAACACTCAGGACTTACAATTAAAAAAAAACTTTAAGCAAATAGATTTTTATGATTTAAAAAAAAAATCATATGCATATAAACAATACATTTATGTAATGACTGTTACGTTAAGAATTCACCCCCCCCCCTTTTTGCACACGCACCTCCCGCCAGTAGCGAGTGACTCATCAGTTGACCATGGAACATAACCCAGGGTCATGGTCAGAAATGTTACATCTAAAATTTACCCTCCCCTCCCCGTTTCCACCTCCACTGCCAATTTAAATTTACCCCGCCAATACGGACCCTCTCGCTCCTCATCAGTTGACCATGGAATGTAACGCAAGGCCATGGATATGTCACGTCAAGAATTCACCGCACCTCCCCCCCATATAACGTGTCAAACTTAACCCCTTCCATACTAGTTAAAAGTTGTTTCTATCAGCTCTCGCTGCATTTGCACACGGACTTTCTACTACTGTCCCATTATCTACTATTCCCCGTACCCTAATGACTCATGCTAGCTGTCCCACCTCCCCGCCCACGCACGGACTAAGTCCCCCCCCTTTTGCACACGGATTATCTACTGTCGCACCCCGCCAGCCTTTATAAAGTGAACGCAGAATGTATCTCGACAGAGGGCGGCCCAGTAGACTTAGGGAAGTTTTATAGAATATTTAGAGTATACTTGAATTGTTAGACTTGTAAAATATTATTTCACTAAACTTGTATCATAGTGCATTAAATCAGTGTTGTGATGTACACTCCTGAGTTCTGTTGTTTGCATATTAGTACAGCTAATAGTTAGAGTTAAAGATTTGGTAACTAAGTTAAATTACCTGGTGAGCCTGCTATATATAAATACTAAAACTCGTAACGCCACAATGACCTTAATACATTTATGTAATGACCTAAATTAACACATATTTAAGTATCCTGAAGACGATAAACTTGTATTTGTTTATTTATTAACCTTTTTAGAGGATAATCCTAGATTTGTTTTTTTTTTTTTTTAAAGTATTCTCTACTATTTTAGCAGCACTTGAAAAAAACGAACATTTCACATTTGGTTAGCCATTTTTTGTATCTCTAAACTTATGAAAGTTAAGCTATTTTTTGAGGTACTTATTTTTGTTTCTTTATGATAACAGATTGTCCTCAAGCCTATTATGGTGAGAACTGTACACTAGGATGCTCTTCGACCTGTAAAGATTCCATCTGCAGTGATTATGGATACTGCGCTAGCTGTCTACCTGGATTTGAAGGAAATTTCTGTGAAAAGGGTATTACACTGTAAATTTTTTAACAGTTTCTGTTATTACACTTTCAAAATGTTCACGACTTAATTACATATCCTGCATGAATGAATCGAGATCTTTATTTTTTTATATATACCTGATAGTTTTAAGGTGAAATCACTTAGACACTTCTATGCAATATAGTTCTATTTATAACATGCTTACGTTACATCTTTTGGAGACGTTCGATTTGTTTATGTCTTATTCCAGCTAAGTGTTATTTGTAAGGCTGTTACTGCTGCTGGGCAGGGGGTAATGTGGTTGATACAATGATATGTAGCCATTAACGAATCACTTGCATCTAGTATGAACTATTGACCACCATGCGACTGTTATTGTAGTTCCCTTCTTCATCCTCACAATAGCCGCTATAGCATTGACCATGGAACGCCACATTGTGGGAACATAAACCAAGACATACGTAAAAAAAATTAGGAAACATCATTTTGATCACCTAAATAAGTGTGAAACAAATTTAAAGACATGAAATATATAAATAACACAATGTAGCCTAAATACTCAATGTTTATTAGTCACCATTTTATTTGCTTTTTTTTTTTATTTTAACGAAATATGTTTACTACTTTCAGCAAAGAAAGATAACTCCAGGAATATTGCGTACTCACTGGCTACGGGACCGTAACTACGGTCTCCATATGTTTTTTTCCAGAGACCATATATATGTGCGCATGCGCGACTTTATTATTTTTTTTTCCGTTTCCGGGGTCAGGATTTTCGCGCTAATTGATATCTATATGTCAGTGCAAGTATACCAAATATCTATTTTGAGCTAATTCTAACGAACCAAGTGTACTATGGTCTTTGGGTGTCCTTTCTGCGGGAGTTTTATTTTAGCTTCAACTAAAGTGGCTTTTGTATTGTTTAGTCAGACCCGTTTTATTAAGTATTTATTCGATTAAATCATAAAACTGGAGACATGGACCAAGTTCATGTCAAAGTCCAAATTATTAACTGATCTTTTCCTATTAGTGCAACTTGCTACATGTCAGAGTATATTTTGATTTTTTTAAATGTTATTTTATTGATCATTTTGATTCCACTGGCAAGGCTGAGTTTCGCATTCCTTACATTGTCTTAGTTTTGATCTCCAGATCATTGTCACCAAATACATTTTTTTTACAAACAGGCTCTTGTAATTAACTATTGTTTTGTTTTGAATTTCACACATTTTAGTAAACATATTTACGTCTCACTTCTTGTTCGCAGGTCAATCAAACGTATCAACAGCAGCAATGGAAATAAAAAAGTCATGGAACGTCGTCACACTATGAGAACCCTTCTGTTTCTATTTATGAGACTATTAATGAAAACGTGGCACCTGTTTAAAACACATTCAATATATTTATATAAACACTGTTAAACATAAAATATTACAATTAAAAGAAAATATTCTTACACATGAATTGTTAAAGTATAGATCAGTGAAGATTGACATCTAAAGAAAAACAACATTATCTAGATACTCTATCGAGATAATGGTCACTTTGGATCACCTACAGCTTTAGCTTCTATCAAGTAACTGGCATATGCCAAACATGCATACTATATGTATTTTCCTCTTATGTAGCAAAGTGATATGCATCAATTGCAGTTTCAGATAAAACTTAAAAGATACCACTCTCTAATGGCTTCCATTATCCGCATTTAAAAAGAGAATACATTTAAATAGTAATCAGAATATTTAAATATATATATATTTATATATATACGAAACGTATCTTTTTATCACGGCTGCTAAGTAATTCCAATACAGCCTAATACACTTCCGACACGAAGAATGCAAAGTTAAGGTATCCAATAATCACTTTGTAACAAAAACTTGGTTGTTAACACCTACACAGCTGTTATACAGATGAAGTCATTGCAAAATAATTTCTACTTCCTAAAGACTTAACAATAAATTTAATAAAAACAAAATGTTATTTTTCTTTATATTTATAATTAACAAGCAACTAGGATTTATGACGTAGACGACATCAACATTTGTCAGAGCAAGAAGAATTAACACCATACACACTGGAACACTCTCTTGTAGATCTTCTGTACACTTCCAAAATAATGATTACTTAGACACTAATCAATCTAGTAAGTTTGACAGTATTTATTTCACTTGAAAGTTCTTAATTCAATTCTGATGAACATGACTTGTAGCGGATGGATGGTCGTGCGGTAAAACGCTCGACTGTTTACCTGAGTGTCTTGTGTTCAATCTCCGGGGAAAACCAAAGTGAATTCATCAAGTCAAAGTTAATATTCCCCCCAGGTCTCACATTGCTCTATTCCCCCGGTCTCACATTGCTCTATTCCCCCAGGTCTCACATTGCTCTATTCCCCCAGGTCTCACATTGCTCTATTCCCCCAGGTCTCACATTGCTCTATTCCCCCAGGTCTCATATTGCTCTATCAGTTATGGTGGGAGTGAAAAAATAATATATATATATATATATATATATATATATATATATATATATTGATGTTGTTACGACTTTCTTTCAAAGGGTATACGCTGTGAAAATGCTGGAGTTGCATACAGATTTATTCTTCAAAGAGATGGAGTTACTTCTCTTTGCTCGATTTACATCAGATGAGGTAACAACCAAAAACAAACGTGATGACAGCTGTTGTTAACGATTTGCAACTTTAAAGAAGAGAGCAGTTCAAAGCCTCATTTAAAGCAAAAATTTAGAGGCCTACGACACCATTTGTTACACCATTTTAAATATTGATTTTTTCATCGAAGATACTTTTATTAAATACTGGTGCTATTAATTATGGTGACAATGCCAGTTTTAGATATAACTTTAATAATAATAGTATCCCAGCAATCATTATGTGTTCCATCGCGAGGCAAAACTGTATGGACTGAATAGAAAAATAAATATAAATGGTAAGTCAGGATTAACTCAAATACTAAATGGTTCTTACAGCTAGAATTAGGGCAGGCTATGTGCGTGCATTATGTACTAATGTTGAATAGAACGGTAGACGTACATAGAAATATTTATGGATCTGTTCAATAACTACATTTGTATAGAAATACGATAAGTGGTAAATTGTTTACTGTAAGGCGTAACGTGGCTCTTAGACAATCGGCTGAGCAAACCTCCACCGATGACGTGTACTACGCAAAGAATGCAGTCAATTGAAACTTTGACGCAAACATACATATAATAACAACATTCAAGCATGAGTTATCTCCCTTATTTAGACTATATACATACTTTGCTGTCCGTTTGATTTAATGATTTAGTCTAAATGACGTCATTCAATATAAATTTGAATTATTAATGAATTATGAACTATTGGGTGGAGTGAAATATTTAGCCTTATAAATGTTTTCGTAATTAAATTTAAAAAAAAAATGTGTATATTTTTTACTCAAGACTTTATTTGTAATTATTAAAATAAAAAAAGGCTTCTGATAATTAAATATTTCTTATATTATATTGTCTAAAACAAGTATAGAAAAATATTTATAGAAAATTAAGTAGCCTACATTAAAGAGCGATGCAAAAGAAATAATTCTAAAAGCAAAATCAAAGATGTGAAGGAAATATTGTAAATAAAGTTAATGAAGCGAAAGTTGTTTACAAGGTAATTCACAATACAGAATTTTAATGTTGACATATCACAACTTTTCATGTCCCCGGTTATCTCTCTTTACTTAGTTATGTCTAAGAATTTAACATTACATATCAGCTGCCAACTCTGCAACGTTAATGAAAACAACACTTGGACTCCACGGCTAGATCATGGAATGGCTGAATCCACACAATAGCCGCAAACTCTGATGACAATGACGTTACACCCCTGTGACATCTACATCATTTACATCGGGACAAACAACGCATTCATTAACATTCACCTTTCTTTAAACGAAATGCAGCAATTATCTAACAATCACATACACATGAATTAATGCCAATGCAATTATCTAAACGATTATGCTATTTAATTGTCAGATTCATCCATGCTTGCTACTCTCTATCTCGATGAAGTCCATTATATTCGTTCTGTCTATTCGTTGTACCAGGTGAGCACGTTAAATCTCTGGTCGGTACGTCGACTGCACAGGGTGAGCAAGGTGTGTTTCAGGCCACCACCAGGGTTAGATTTACCGCCGGGGACATCCGGGCTCTGATTTAGCTAATATATCCCTGCCGGGGATGAAACATTTAACCCCGGCTCTGCAGATTTCTTTTTTTCATCCTGGCACTGGTTTTTTTTCTTAAATCGAGCACTGGTAATCACTAGTGGTTCTCTCCCATCTTGTTGAACGGTGTCAGCTTGGGCCGTATGTGGACTCGATAGCGTGTATATGTGCCATCATCTTCACCCTACACCTAGTAGGCTAATAGCCTGCTCAACGGGTAACATCTTTATCAAGTTCCCAACTTGGTTTATCACTTGATAAACACGTGATCAATACATTTACCAGGAGACAAACAACGATATAATTTAACAAGCTGTTTGTTTGTATGTTGGTGTGTGATTGTGAATCTGACCCGTGGTTTAATTAGGTCAAGCATGCCTTAGTGTCTAGTTTGACTGGTACAGGTGTTAGCTTTTGGTCAATGATCCCGTGACTCAGTGGACAGATAACGGGTACGAGACACACCGGACAATCAGAGCATGGTGGTCACACAGGACAGTTAGTCGGAATCTTTTGAGTAGTCTCACGTGGAAGTTGCACGAGTCAGTCTCACGGGCGAGTCTTGAGGATGAAGACAGTTTATTGAGTGAAAGTGTAACTTCATTGATGTTGTCTTGAGATGTATTGTATTGTAAACATCATGTATTAAAGGGAGTGAAAGTGTAACTTCATTGATGTTGTCTTGAGATGTATTGTATTGTAAACACTATGTATTAAAGGGAGTGAAAGTGTAACTTCATTGATGTTGTCTTGAGATGTATTGTATTGTAAACACCATGCATTAAAGGGAGTGAAAGTGTAAGTTCATTGATGTTGTCTTGAGATGCATTGTATTGTAAACACCATGCATTAAAGGGAGTGAAAGTGTAACTTCATTGATGTTGTCTTGAGATGTATTGTATTGTAAACACCATGCATTAAAGGGAGTGAAAGTGTAACTTCATTGATGTTGTCTTGAGATGTATTATATAGTAAACCCCATGTAAAAAAGTTCAGTCGTTATATTTTGATGGAATTAGGCGTGAAAATTATAGAACTATACTGGGATATGATAACACTACATTTAAGGCTGTCTTTATGCGGCGCTATTCAATGCAGTCGGCATACAATATCGGTCAGTTGTGAACAATTAACCCCTAACACAACTGGTTCAGAGATAAATTAGTAGGTCATCATTTATAATACAAACAACTCATCTGTGTTCTGAGAATAATAGTTACAAATAATTCACAGTTGTTTGATAGTAATTGAGCTGGTCAGCTGATTTCGTTTGATCAAGCCGGATACATTCAACAGACAAACTTCACCTCATTATTATTTTGTTCTGTTTTGATTCAGAAGTTAACAGACAGTACACACAGTGCAATACTTCAAATTCGCAGACTGAAACAAGGCATACACAAAAACGTGTCATTTCATTTACATCCAAACAAATATTCATAGTAATAGCACTGTGCAGTTTAATGGCTTAGCCACATACACAAAAAAAAAATATAATTGCCTGTGCATTAGCCCAACTTCCTGTATAAATGTTATTCGCATACAATAAATTAGATTTAAATCTCTAATCTTTCAATCCGTATCGATCGGCATCTTTTGTAATGTAAAACCTTTTAAGCTGCTCTTAAATGTTATATGTATCAATATTGTGAGTAGACCATGTCACCATGTAAGTGCATTTAAATCTTATATGTATAGATATTGTGAGTAGACGATGCAAGTGCATCAGTTCTATGCACTATATTGATATAACTAACAACACCTAGAATAGTTCACATAGTTATATAAATGTATATGAACTGCGTTTAAGAATAGTTAAATATTTGTAATTATCAATTTTATCATTTTCAGCTATACCGGCTGCAGTGGCGTAGCGAGCTTTACTCGCGCCCGGGGCACAATACTTTTTAGCGCCCCTTCCCCATTCGAAAACCATATAATATTATATGCCATTTGGTAGTGCCCTGAGCATAATGCACCCCTTTGCCCCACTCACTACGCCACTGGCAAGCTGACCTAAATTAATTTCAGATATCTGTGTATGAAAATGTGTTTGTTTTTTATTGATGCAAGCTTACAATGTAAGATGATATGTAAGATTCTCAAGATATTACAGGAAAAGCGTCATCTTGGGTTTAAAGGTCAGTGTCTATCAAAGTCTTATAGTTTATTTAAACCTAACAACGGTGAGGTCATACAAATCTTTTAAAAGTGATTTAGATATAAACGTAATTAATAACTGACAATATCTAACGAAGAAATATATCTGCTCAGGTCTCTAGTAATTACATTCAATAAAATAAACTAAGTATACTGTAGCTAGATAAACGATACCTTTGTCTGATAGGTCTACTAGAAATTCAAAGAAATATTCAGTTATCGTCTATACAACATGATGTGTCTTTAAGTATAATAGTTGTACTTTGTGGACAGCAATACGGAAAATAGAAATCAATTGAACTCTACACATTGGTGGAAAGACTGGTGGGGTGGGGAACTTGTGTTTAAAGGTCAGTGTCTATCAAAGTCTTAGAGTTTATTTAAAGTTAACCACGGTGAGGTCATACAAATCTTTAATAACTGATTTAAATATAAACGTTATAACTGACAATATATAAGGGAGAAATATATCTTCTCAGATCTCTAATAATTACATTCAATAAAATAAACTAAGTATACTGTAGCTAGATAAACGATAACATTGTCTGATAGACCTACTATCTTAGCATTAGTAGAAATTCAAAGAAATATTCAGTTATTGCCTATTCAACATAATGTGTCTTTAAATATAATAGTTGCACTTAGTGGACAGCAATACAGAAAATAGAAATCAATTGAACTCTACACATTGGTGGAAAGACTGGGGAGTGGGGGGAAGAGAGACTTTAGATAAACATTTGTATGTAGGTCAATGGTAGTACTGTGTGTACGGATATATAGAACACATTTTGAAGTAATAAGTAAATAGTGGGATTTGGGGATATACATAAAGATAATATTTTGTAGAAATAAATAGTAACGTGGACATATAGAGCATTGAAACATCGGTAACGTCTAGACAAAAAAAAAAAATATTGTGATTGGGTGGGGGCATAGAGAAAGAAAATATTTTTTTATGAAATCAGTTGTCTAATTGGAGGTGGGTGGGGGTGTAAATACAGATGCGATGGATAAATGTAACATTTTGAAGAAGTACATGATATAATTGGCATGGAGGTAAATACATATAGGATGGATAAAGGTAACATTTTAAAGAGGTGCATGATATAAATAAAGATATATGTTGGGAATCTGGAGCATTGGGATAATGAAAATATTTCAACACAAATATATACATTTGGGGACTGGGAGAGGAGGGTAGATAAAGATAATAATTACAAGAAATATTTATATGATAGTATGTGGGGAGTTTAGATATCGATAATAATTAGAAGAAATATTTATATGATAGTATGTGGGGAGTTTAGATATCGATAATAATTAGAAGAAATATTCATATGATAGTATGTGGGGAGTTTAGATATCGATAATAATTAGAAGAAATATTTATATGATAGTGTGGGCATAGTTAGGGATAACAGTTTGAAGAAATAAATAAATGATAGAATAAAAGAAAAAGGATAATAAATTAATTTCAAATAAATAATAAAGGAAATAAGTGGTTAATTAGATAAAAAAATATTTGAAAATAAAATTGGTAGACAGGGGAAAGGGACTAGATGGTATGTAGTTCAAATGATAATGTTATGTAAAGGGGGAAAAAGGTAAATTTTAATTTTTTATTCTATTGAAATAATTGTGAGACACCCTGTGCAAAATCAAGATGCATGCAAGAATTGAAATTATAAAAAGTGTCCTACCTTAAGGCTGACTTTATTGGGCAAGTTGAGATCTGTGTGTGTGTCTGGAACATGGAGCTGGAACATGGAGCTGGAACATGGTTGGAACATATCAGTAACGTGGAGCTGGAAGATGCAGCTGGACCATGGCTTTAACATGGAGATGGAAGATGCAGCTGGAACATATCCGTAACGTAGAACTGGAAGATGCAGCAGGAACATATCCGTAACGTAGAGCTGGAAGATGTAGCTGGAACATGGCTGTAACGTGAAGCTGGAAGATGCAGCAGGAACATATCCGTAACGTAGAGCTGGAAGATGCAGCTTGAACATGGCTGGAGCGTAGAGTTGAAAGATGCAGCTGGAACATGGCTGGAAAGTGGAGCTGGAAGATGTAGCTGGAACATGGATGTAACGTAGAACTGGAAGATGTAGCTGAAACATGGCTGGAACGTAGAGCTGGAAGATGCAGCTGAAACATGGCTCGAACGTAGAACTGGAAGATGCAGCTGGAACACGGCTGGAAATTGGAGCTGGAAAATGAAGCAGTAACACGGCTGGAACATGGAGCTGGCACCCTAATTGGAAAGCTTCCCATTTTTTGTAAGTTTGTGCCTTTTTTTTTCTTTTTAGAAATAATCATTCGCTGAGAAATTCAAAATCAATATTTTTGTTTTAAAATCCTCTGCATAATGCATGCATGTTACAGTTCATAAGTCATTTGATTTAATGGAGTACAGGTCTATAATTAATTCTGCAGAATTTAAACATGTCTTCAAAGAATGACACTTATAAGTCTTTAATAGCCTGTAGTGATTCACTGAACACAATATTTCCTAAAGCCTTAACATATCCAAGTAACCTTCGCTCATTTGTAGGAGTAAAACAAAAATAAAATTAAATTAAAATCATTTATAACAATCTAAAACCTAAACATAATACAATCTGACCAACCTATTTATATTTAAAGAAAAAAAAATATCCTGAAAAATCCAAATAGAGACATCCAAGCAATCACTTGATAAGACATCTAGAAAGTATCTCTGTAATTTATAAATGTGCTATGTTATACTGACATCTGATGGCTTTATGTAAATTAGACTATTTATAAATTATGATTTAATGGACTGCAAGTCTAATACGTGTCGTTGCGAGGCTAAACAAGTCTTTCGACTTCTGTAACAAATAACAAAAAATAAATTCCATAAACTACACACTTCCAATTAACCTCCGTTCAACAAAATAAAACAATAAGAAAAAAATTAAATGCACTTTGTAAAATACTATCTCCTTAATACAAGTGAATTAATCCAAGTAGAAATATCACAGACAACAATTGATTCAACGAACAACTTTACAAATGGCGGAAACAGCTGCACATGGTCAAAAAAAAGAGCTCAACCGACAAGTCCAGTTAGCACTGCTTCCCCCACCATCCACAACCCGTCCACTGTGGATACTGTTCATTGAACCATGCAGACACTAACACACAGCTCTACACTGTGTGTAATATTAGCCAATGCCTGATCAACTTTTTGTTTTACAGAGTGGACTGATGTCCGGTTAGTCTTGTGCGAAATTAAACATAACATAAGTCATATCCACACACAAAAAATTTACAAAAAAAAAATAATTTATTATTGATTTTTAAATTGGATGTAAATTAATGTGATAATATTATGTATCATTTCCAGCATAGCTGTTGTACGACCTTTATTATTCTTATATGAATTTTTTTCTTTATGTGAAAGATTATAAGGTAAGAATACTTTTTATAGGGAATAAAATTAATAAAATATTTTAAAATGCAAAGTAGTATAAAAAGTGTATTGTTTAGACTTGTATTATCGCAGATAAAATATGTTCATGTTGGAGGTTGTGGCGACAAATTTGAATGAATTGAAAAGGTAAAATGTAAATATTTATTTATTTTTTACCTGTTTATTAAAAAACTAGGTCAATATGACGCGAAAATCTTAAATAGAATTATTGTTTATTGAGGGCGGTTGCGCAGACTTTACACATAAAGAAATTGTAATTAATAAAGTATATCAGGGATTTTATAAGCCGGTAGATTAATATATGCATATGACCTTCTGACGTAAAAAACCAAGGTAAGCTATTGTAGCTTTAGCACAGAATACTTCAGGCTGACTAATCAAATGCCAGTCGGTGGCAAACATTGCAATTAGGGAAAAGTCAACCATTATTGATTGAATCTCTCTCTCTCTCTCTCTCTCTCTCTCTCTCTCTCTCTCTCTCTCTCTCTCTCTCTCTCTCTCTCTCTCTCTCTCTCTCTCTTTCTCTCTCTCTCTCTCTATTTCACTCTGTGTGTGTGTGTATATATATATATACAGTGCTTTTTTGTGAAGGTATCCTACGCACCGGTACGGCGTTCCGGCACATTTTTCATTGTAGAGAAAAAAAAAATACTTTTCTTGTATTATTATTAGTTGATTATAATTTTAATTTGTTAAAATTGAATTATTTTAAAATTGCGCTCAATAAGAACTAAACTACACGATGGGTTCTAGCTAAAATTTGGCCATCCATCAATGAGTGCCGGCACCTATATTTTGTTTACAAAAAAGCACTGTATATATATATATATATAAAGTTCCCTTAGCCCTAACGGGCCATCGGGGCAGATGAAGTGTAGAATGCATCTGTTTCTATAACCTCGGCATATGAAAGGGTTATGTGGTTAGCACAACGCCCAGCCGCCGTTACTTCCCTTTACTTTATCTTACAATAAATGGCATTTTAACTTTACCTCATTCATTTTATGTTGACTGTAAATGCAAATGAATATGAATTAAACGCTACCTCAAGTGAACAAAAGAAAGAATATCAGCATAACTCAAAATTATAACATTACAATAAATAGAACGTTACAAGTATTAAAACTTTATTTTGAACATTTTTAACTAAAACACAATCGGTATTTATATTCTCAGTTTTGACAGTCGATTTGTCACTACTGTGTCACCATCTCGCATTTATATGGGTACCTGACTTAAGTTCGAGAAGTTATAGAAACAGATGAATGCTAAGTCTTCATCTGTCCCGATGACCCTTTAGAGCTTACAGACTTTAATTGTTTTCATACTTGGACTTACAACAAGATGTTAACCTGGAGAGCATTTCCCATGTTTATCAAATATTTTTGGTGCTACAGCTAGTTCTTTAATAATGTTAATATTTAATTTAAGTCTTAAAACAATGACGTCATTCTATGCATATTTTTTGAATAGTAAACTTAGCATTTTGAAAACCTCTAGATAAAAACGTTTTAAATTTTGTGTTTTTTTATATGTTTGGACTCGCTGAGTGGCAACATTCGAGTGACTAACAGATTATATGTTTAGAACAGTTCCTAGTTTTTAAATAAAATTGTAAAATCTTATATTACTTTTATTTCTCTTTCGTTGCTAATGACGCCCAAGCAAGATGGAAAGAGGAAGACTGAAACCTAATAATGAGAACGTTATTAAGACCAACTCTATGTATATAAAAAAAAAACAACTAGATGTTAACGATCTGACAGATTTTTTATTTGAAAAAAAAAATTCTAACACTGGATGATAAGAACAGAATAGAGAATATATATATATATATATATATATATATATATATATATATATATATATAGAGAGAGAGAGAGAGAGAGAGAGAGAGAGAGAGAATGTAAGAGGGATAAATAAAATGAGCTGAAGATAATTATATGTAATATAAATAAATGATAAGATTTTTAAATTATTTGCGCTGTCGACTGATCTATTTTTGACCCAAGGAAGGGTAAGTCTTATTACTACCACTAGTACCCTGTATATCTACTTAGACACATACTTTTTTCTCCATAACTTCGACGACCATAGTTTATGTCGTAATGGAAAGAAAGAAAATATGTAAACAAAGGATGTGTAATCGGTTTCATTAAGCTAAATTATGCAACCAGGAGTTATGTCCCGTAGAGTAGAACATGTTTATTATCAACGGAGAGAGAAAATGTTAATTCTAAAATACAATCCACATACTTCGACGTGTGTTAAATATGTAAACAAATTATTGGCTGCTGTTGTCATTGAGTGGATGTAGCAGGAATAGTAAACATAATGGAAAACGATTGTGTGACTGTTGAGTCCACTGGGGAAATATTTAAACTATGCATTAGCTGCTGTTTTCAGTTAGGGGAAGCACCTAGCTTAGTAATCATGACTGTAGTGACCAGTGTCCGCTGGTAAAATACGTAAACAAAACATTGACTCGTGGTCTCTGGGGAAACACTAAGCCTAGTAGACAAGACTGTTGTGACTTGTGTCCACTGGTGAAATATGTAAACAAAAAATGTACAGGTTACTGGTCTCAATGAGGGGAATCACCTAGCTTTTGCATCGACTGTTCTACTGCATGTACTATCAGGTGAGTTTTTGTATACTTTAATCTTGGGAATTCCATAGCCCTATTCATATGGGTCGATAAACAGGTATGATGTCTACTGGAACAAATCGATATACCTGTAATGGTTATTAAAATATTTCCTCAAATAAAAGAATAGTGTTGCAGCCTACTGGCATGTCATAAGCAAGTTTTATCTTTGAGAAGGCGAAATTCAGATGTATGTGGTGCTGATCATTACATTATTATGAAGAGAGAATTAAAATTTTATCTGCAAAGAAAAGCTGCGAATCTATAAAATTTAAGACAATGCTCTGTGTTGTATTGTCTTTATTTATCTAGTTTAATTTTGTATACATGTCCACAGATGCCTTTTTAAAAATTCTAAATTTTAGGAGGCAAAAAAATAGATAATCATCAATTTCACACTAATAAAATTGATATTCTTAAAAAAACAACTCACACACACAGTTAGGTTTAGTATACGTATATGTAACTACATTAGACTAGAGGATTGTGAGGCTAGCAGTCCAAAATGATTCCCTTCCATAACTATAGCTCGGCAACTTTAACCAACTTCTAGTACATACATGGGCAACTTTAATCACATACTTCTATGTATTCATAAATTTATATTTCTATCCCTTACTTATATATATTTTTGTCGTCTCTGTAATAATCAAAAACTAATTGGACTTGCTTTATATTGCCCCTCTTTCATTCCCACATTAGCTGAGAGCACTGTGATCAACACCCTTTCAGATGAATTGTCTGTCTCTGTCTGTTTGTATGTCTAAGTCTTTAAGTATATATCCTTATTTATCCACCTATCTCTACTTATGTGTCTTCATCTCTCAATCTCGTTCCATTCAAACATCCTGTTTTTCTATTATGCTACCTATATATGTGTTATACGTTAACATATCATATCACTGCAGAATGTGCAGCGTTTGCCTGGGGTATCGGATGCAATGGCAGCTGTAAGAACAGACTGCAACAAAGTCGACGGATCCTGTCCCAACTGTAAGGCGGGGTTTCAAAACCCAGTCCTGGGATGTAAAATTGGTATTACTAAAAGTTGGCATAAAAAAGTAAAAGCAGGACCGCATCCAAAGTGACAAAAGATGTCATCTGAGCATATACTATGAGGGCGATGAATGAAGTAACTTATGGTTTGACATGAGCCCTTCTTATGGACAAAAAATCTGCCTAATGCGCCCATTGCCAAGGGGGGCAACTGTTGGGATTTTTATTTTCCCGCTACGTACAAATATTTTATAACTAAACCTTCAAGGGAGATCAGAATAGTTGATCGTGTTTTATAAAATAAAGCTGTGCCGAATGCTCTCCCCTATCCTCCCCCCTCCTCTCAAACTCGCAAGAACTGGTCTGGGCTAGACGACTAGTGGTTCAATGTCAGATTTTATGTTTTACAGATTGAGTTAAATAATTTGCTGACTAGCACACCCACATATAGATAAAGTGAAACTACATCAAAGCTAATTAAAAAAAAAAGCGGCTGACACAACAATGAAAATATAAACGACATACCTAATTGAATGTACATTATCTAGTACTAGTACAGTATTGAATAACTTTCAGTTAGTGTTTTCCCAAACTTTAACATTTCATTACTAGCGATTTAGCCTACCATCAAAAATTAAGAGCTAGAAGTTTAGATAACATTTATAGTAATTGTTGTGGGATGGGTAGTTTGCTTTACTTAACTGGGTGTGCCCTGATTGTAGACATATGCTGTATTAACTCCCGTAATTCTAATCGATTAATGTTTTTTTTTGACGACACACACTTCGAGGACCTCTGGTTTAGATTAATCGTAGAATGAAAAGTTGGGGATGTGTGGTGATATCTTGTCCTCTTTGTCTCTCCTGTTTACAGAGTGCAAGGCGTTCCATTTCGATGGGGATTGTCATGGAGACTGTAGGATTCAATGTGCCGGAACGGAAAGCATCGACAAATCCACGGGGGCATGTGAATGCAAGTAACATTCTATATGGGGAAAGTAGGGGGTAAGGGTTCGGGGTCTTGGGGAGAAAGAATTTCATGATATAATGAAATCAAAATCTAGTGGCCCATTGTCAATAAAACACAGGAAGAGAGATGAATTGAAATATATAAATCGAAATATGAATTTATAGTTTGGAATTAGATTACCTATATTGGATGCATACTGACGTAATTACTACAATGTTGGCGGCTGTTGGCTATTTTGTTTTTACTTGAGTAGGCAATGTACGCCAATAAGTGGTTTACTTAGTTTTAATAACAAAAAAAAGAACATTTCAATATTTCTTTTATATTTTCTTGCACTTTATATAGTTAAAACAATGCCCTTTGCTTTTGTTAGTCAAGTTTTATGTACAACATTAAAAATAGCTCACCAGACTAAAAACAAAGAGTGTTGTCATCGAAACTATAAATGTGTTCAATATTTCAAATAGATTGGGCTGCGACAAGTTGGTGTTTGATGATTTCAAATTACCCGAAATATATAGCTCATTTTTGCCAGAGTGACTGTAAAAAAACCTATAATAGACAAATCTGGGTATCCATCTACTTCGTTATACCCATAAAGTCTCTGTTAGAATGATATGTATATCTATATCTTCAGTACTATAAATTACTAATAGTGCGGTTTTATAGTGCCATTCTTTCATCACCACAACACCAATAGTGCAATGACCTTGCAAACACATATCGATAATTGAAGGGAAAACTTTGCCTATGACCTGAAAAAAAAATATATTGGTTCTCGCAGCAGATCGAACCTCGGACCCGCAGTTAGTCAGTCGCACAGTCTACAAGGCTCGAAATGACGTTAGCTGCCAATCTTTCTGTCAATCTGTGCTTCTACATTGTCAGTCTTTATTTGTTCATCTAGATGTAAGCAATTTACAATGACACATTTCCTTTTCTTCTTGGGCAGAGGAAGAAAAGAAAAATAAGAGATTATATTAAAATCTTTACTTGATGCTTTTGTTTCTAGTTCTTTATATATTTTTTTAAAATTTATTATTTAAATAAAATTCGCATGAAAAGTTGCAGACTCACTATAAACCAAAGTCTCTAGCAGCGAGATTCTACAGGCCATAATTTTTTCATCTCTCCAGATTTTTTTTTATAATACAGGTCCCAAGAAAAATTCTGAATATGAGGTCCCATCAGTCGACTTTCTACAAAAATCCCAAGCACTATAGCAGAAAAAAATATTTATCAGCTTTCTTTATCTTCAAGCCAAATAGGTATGTTTCCAACCTACATCATTTAGTTAATTTCAAGGCAATGTTTCCTTGTGATACATTAAAAATTATTCTTTAAGAAGGGGAGTATTAATCTAAGTCATTTTAAAGACTTATTGTTGTATTATAAGCACAGAATTATCTGCCGTTCAGCAAAAGCATATTTAAAAATTAAGAAAATGTATTACAACAAAAAATAAACAAAATATTTTAGAATGAGTATAACTGTTTATTTAAATTTACATTAAAAAAAAGCATCAGAAGTATTAGAAAAAAATATGTCAACAGTCTACACATTGTAATCAGGTTATGTGTTGAAAAGATCATCCTAATCATAAATTAAAATATTCTTTTCTTAAACAAAAAATATAAAAGATGAATAATTAATAAAAGGCACTAATGTTTGTAATAAATGTCTGGTTCCCCATATAGAAGCATTACAATGTTTTGACCTGGTCTATACAAAATCATGGTACAACGAGAATAAAAAGAAATTAAAAAGTTCTTAACTAATAAAAAAAAAATTCGCATGTAATTTCATAACAATTTCTTGGAAATCTTTTAAATTTGGGAACCTCTGAGATGGCAGGTTTGGTCAACTATCCATTTTACAAGATCTATTGGTGTAGTCAGTCTAGAACAGTTGCAGTATTTGGTACACTTCTAATGGACATGAATATGGATCTTGCTCCAAAAAATTGTTTGGAAATTAGCTCTGTAAACGAGAAAAAAATTACAGATTAGAATCAATTCAATGAATGATTACAAAACAAAATGGATTAGTTGTGTTAGTACATATATAAAACTAATTCTATTTAAAATAAAAAGTACAAAAATTTTAAGAAATGAATAAAAATACTTAACTTGAATTAAGGATTTTAAACTAAAATACTTTCCCTACTCAATTTAAGACTTTGATTCTTTTGTTGTAGTAACTCCCATTGCCATCACCTCTTAGTACAGTCTGTTTAGATCTGTCAAAAAATTATCACATATTTAGAAGAAGCCAATTTATGTTCTTAACTAATTAAACTTTAAAATGTTTTTTTTAAATAAAATAAAAAATACTAAGCATTTTTTTATGAAGACAATCTACAGACAGTCTATTAAATTTGGGAACCTCTGAGATGGCAGGTTTGGTCAACTATCCATTTTACAAGATCTATTGGTGTAGTCAGTCTAGAACAGTTGCAGTATTTTGTACACTTCTAATGGACATGAATATGGATCTTGCTCCAAAAAATTGTTTGGAAATCAGCTCTGTAAATGAGAAAAAAAATTAAATATTAGAATCAATTCAATGAATGATTACAAAACAAAATGGATTAGTTGTGTTAGTACATATATAAAACTAATTCTATTTAAAATAAAAAGTACAAAAATTTTAAGAAATGAATAAAAATACTTAACTTGAATTACGGATTTTAAACTAAAATACTTTCCCTACTTAATTTAAGACTTTGATTTTTTTGTTGTGGTAACTCCCATTGCCATCACCTCTTAGTACAGTCTGTTTAGATCTGTCAAAAAATATTCACTTATTTAGAAGAAGCCAATTTATGTTCTTAACTTATTAAACTTTAAAATGTTTTTTTTAAAGAAAATTAAAAATACTTAGCATTTATTTATGAAGACAATCTACAGACAGTCAATAAATTTTGGAACCTCTGAGATGGCAGGTTTGGTCAACTATCTATTTTACAAGATCTATTGGTGTAGTCAGTCTAGAACAGTTGCAGTATTTGGTACACTTCTAATGGACATGAAAATGGATCTTGCTCCAAAAAATTGTTTGGAAATCAGCTCTGAAAATGAGAGAAAAAATTAAACATTAGAATCAATTCAATGAATGATTACAAAACAAAATGGATTAGTTGTGTTAGTACATATATAAAACTAATTCTATTTAAAATAAAAAGTACAAAAATTTTAAGAAATGAATAAAAATACTTAACTTGAATTACGGATTTTAAACTAAAATACTTTCCTTACTCAATTCAAGACTTTCATTTTTTTGTTGTGGTAACTCCCATTGCCATCACCTCTTAGTACAGTCTGTTTAGATCTGTCAAAAAATATTCACATATTTAGAAGAAGCCAATTTATGATCTTAACTAATAAAACTTTAAAATGTTTTTTTTTAAAAAAAATAAAAATACTTAGCATTTATTTATGAAGACAATCTACACACAGTCTATTAAATTTGGGAACCTCTGAGATGGCAGGTTTGGTCAACTATCTATTTTACAACATCTATTGGTGTAGTCAGTCTAGAACAGTTGCAGTATTTGGTACACTTCTAATGGACATGAATATGGATCTTGCTCCAAAAAATTGTTTGGAAATCAGCTCTGTAAATGAGAAAAAAAATTAAATATTAGAATCAATTCAATGAATGATTACAAAACAAAATGGATTAGTTGTGTTAGTACATATATAAAACTAATTCTATTTAAAAAAAAAAAGTACAAAAATTTTAAGAAATGAATAAAAATACTTAACTGGAATTACGGATTTTAAATTAAAATACTTTCCTTACTCAATTCAAGACTTTCATTTTTTTGTTGTGGTAACTCCCATTGCCATCACCTCTTAGTACAGTCTGTTTAGATCTGTCAAAAAATAATCACATATTTAGAAGAAGCCAATTTATGTTCTTAACTAATTAAACTTTAAAATGTTTTTTTTTAAATAAAATAAAAAATACTTAGCATTTATTTATGAAGAAAATCTACAGACAGTCTATTAAATTTGGGAACCTCTGAGATGGCAGGTTTGGTCAACTATGCATTTTACAAGATCTATTGGTGTAGTCAGTCTAGAACAGTTGCAGTATTTGGTACACTTCTAATGGACATGAAAATGGATCTTGCTCCAAAAAATTGTTTGGAAATCAGCTCTGTAAATGAGAAAAAAAATTACACATTAGAATCAATTCAATGAATGATTACAAAACAAAATGGATTAGTTGTGTTAGTACATATATAAAACTAATTCTATTTAAAATAAAAAGTACAAAAATTTTAAGAAATGAATAAAAATACTTAACTTGAATTACGGATTTTAAACTAAAATACTTTCCCTACTCAATTTAAGACTTTGATTTTTTTGTTGTGGTAACTCCCATTGCCATCACCTCTTAGTACAGTCTGTTTAGATCTGTCAAAAAATATTCACTTATTTAGAAGAAGCCAATTTATGTTCTTAACTTATTAAACTTTAAAATGTTTTTTTTAAAGAAAATTAAAAATACTTAGCATTTATTTATGAAGACAATCTACAGACAGTCAATAAATTTTGGAACCTCTGAGATGGCAGGTTTGGTCAACTATCTATTTTACAAGATCTATTGGTGTAGTCAGTCTAGAACAGTTGCAGTATTTGGTACACTTCTAATGGACATGAATATGGATCTTGCTCCAAAAAATTGTTTGGCAATTAGCTCTGTAAACGAGAAAAAAATTACAGATTAGAATCAATTCAATGAATGATTACAAAACAAAATGGATTAGTTGTGTTAGTACATATATAAAACTAATTCTATTTAAAATAAAAAGTACAAAAATTTTAAGAAATGAATAAAAATACTTAACTTGAATTACGGATTTTAAACTAAAATACTTTCCCTACTCAATTTAAGACTTTGATTTTTTTGTTGTGGTAACTCCCATTGCCATCACCTCTTAGTACAGTCTGTTTAGATCTGTCAAAAAATTATCACATATTTAGAAGAAGCCAATTTATGTTCTTAACTAATTAAACTTTAAAATGTTTTTTTAAAAAAAAATAAAAAATACTTAGCATTTATTTATGAAGACAATCTACAGACAGTCTATTAAATTTGGGAACCTCTGAGATGGCAGGTTTGGTCAACTATCCATTTTACAAGATCTATTGGTGTAGTCAGTCTAGAACAGTTGCAGTATTTGGTACACTTCTAATGGACATGAATATGGATCTTGCTCCAAAAAATTGTTTGGAAATCAGCTCTGTAAATGAGAAAAAAAATTAAACATTAGAATCAATTCAATGAATGATTACAAAACAAAATGGATTAGTTGTGTTAGTACATATATAAAACTAATTCTATTTAAAAAAAAAAGTACAAAAATTTTAAGAAATGAATAAAAATACTTAACTTGAATTACGGATTTTAAACTAAAATACTTTCCCTACTCAATTTAAGACTTTGATTTTTTTGTTGTGGTAACTCCCATTGCCATCACCTCTTAGTACAGTCTGTTTAGATCTGTCAAAAAATAATCACATATTTAGAAGAAGCCAATTTATGTTCTTAACTAATTAAACTTTAAAATGTTTTTTTTTTAAATAAAATAAAAAATACTTAGCATTTATTTATGAAGACAATCTACACACAGTCTATTAAATTTGGGAACCTCTGAGATGGCAGGTTTGGTCAACTATCTATTTTACAAGATCTATTGGTGTAGTCAGTCTAGAACAGTTGCAGTATTTGGTACACTTCTAATGGACATGAATATGGATCTTGCTTTAAAAAATGGTTTGGCAATTAGCTCTGTAAATGAGAAAAAAAATTAAATATTAGAATCAATTCAATGAATGATTAGAAAACAAAATGGATTAGTTGTGTTAGTACATATTTAAAACTAATTCTATTTAAAATAAAAAGTACACAAATTTTAAGAAATGAATAAAAATACTTAACTTGAATTAAGGATTTTAAACTAAAATACTTTCCCTACTCAATTTAAGACTTTGATTCTTTTGTTGTGGTAACTCCCATTGCCATCACCTCTTAGTACAGTCTGTTTAGATCTGTCAAAAAATTATCACATATTTAGAAGAAGCCAATTTATGTTCTTAACTAATTAAACTTTAAAATGTTTTTTTTAAATAAAATAAAAAATACTTAGCATTTTTTTATGAAGACAATCTACAGACAGTCTATTAAATTTTGGAACCTCTGAGATGGCAGGTTTGGTCAACTATCCATTTTACAAGATCTATTGGTGTAGTCAGTCTAGAACAGTTGCAGTATTTGGTACACTTTTAATGGACATGAATATGGATCTTGCTCCAAAAAATTGTTTGGAAATCAGCTCTGTAGATACGAAAAAATATTAAACATTAGAATCAATTCAATGAATGATTACAAAACAAAATGGATTAGTTGTGTTAGTACATATTTAAAACTAATTCTATTTAAAATAAAAAGTACACAAATTTTAAGAAATGAATAAAAATACTTAACTTGAATAAAGGATTTAAAACTAAAATACTTTCCCTACTCAATTTAAGAATTTGATTCTTTGGTTGTGGTAACTCCCATTGCCATCACCTCTTAGTACAGTCTGTTTAGATCTGTCAAAAAATTATCACATATTTAGAAGAAGCCAATTTATGTTCTTAACTAATTAAACTTTAAAATGTTTTTTTTTAAAAAAAATAAAAAATACTTAGCATTTATTTATGAAGACAATCTCTAGACAGTCTATTAAATTTGGGAACCTCTGAGATGGCAGGTTTGGTCAACTATCCATTTTACAAGATCTATTGGTGTAGTCAGTCTAGAACAGTTGCAGTATTTGGTACACTTCTAATGGACATGAATATGGATCTTGCTCCAAAAAATTGTTTGGAAATCAGCTCTGTAAATGAGAAAAAAAATTACAGATTAGAATCAATTCAATGAATGATTACAAAACAAAATGGATTAGTTGTGTTAGTACATATATAAAACTAATTCTATTTAAAAAAAAAGTACAAAAAAATTAGGAAATGAATAAAAATACTTAACTTGAATTAATGATTTTAAACTAAAATACTTTCCCTACTCAATTTAAGACTTTGATTCTTTTGTTGTGGTAACTCCCATTGCCATCACCTCTTAGTACAGTCTGTTTAGATCTGTCAAAAAATTATCACATATTTAGAAGAAGCCAATTTATGTTCTTAACTAATTAAACTTTAAAATGTTTTTTTTAAAATAAAATAAAAAATACTTAGCATTTATTTATGAAGACAATCTACAGACAGTCTATTAAATTTGGGAACCTCTGAGATGGCAGGTTTGGTCAACTATCCATTTTACAAGATCTATTGGTGTAGTCAGTCTAGAACAGTTGCAGTATTTGGTACACTTCTAATGGACATGAATATGGATCTTGCTCCAAAAAATTGTTTGGCAATTAGCTCTGTAAATGAGAAAAAAAATTAAACATTAGAATCAATTCAATGAATGATTACAAAACAAAATGGATTAGTTGTGTTAGTACATATTTAAAACTAATTCTATTTAAAATAAAAAGTACAAAAATTTTAAGAAATGAATAAAAATACTTAACTTGAATTAAGGATTTTAAACTAAAATACTTTCCCTACTCAATTTAAGACTTTAATTCTTTTGTTGTGGTAACTCCCATTGCCATCACCTCTTAGTACAGTCTGTTTAGATCTGTCAAAAAATTATCACATATTTAGAAGAAGCCAATTTATGTTGTTAACTAATTAAACTTTAAAATGTTTTTTTTTTAAAATAAAATAAAAAATACTTAGCATTTATTTATGAAGACAATCTATAGACAGTCTATTAAATTTGGGACCCCTCTGAGATTGCAGGTTTGGTCAACTATCCATTTTACAAGATCTATTGGTGTAGTCAGTCTAGAACAGTTGCAGTATTTGGTACACTTCTAATGGACATGAATATGGATCTTGCTCCAAAAAATTGTTTGGCAATTAGCTCTGTAAATGAGAAAAAAATTACAGATTAGAATCAATTCATTGAATGATTACAAAACAAAATGGATTAGTTGTGTTAGTACATATTTAAAACTAATTCTATTTAAAATAAAAAGTACAAAAATTTTAAGAAATGAATAAAAATACTCAACCTGAATTAAGGATTTTAAACTAAAATACTTTCCCTACTCAATTTAAGACTTTAATTCTTTTGTTGTGGTAACTCCCATTGCCATCACCTCTTAGTACAGTCTTTTTAGATCTGTCAAAAAATATTCACTTATTTAGAAGAAGCCAATTTATGATCTTAACTAATAAAACTTTAAAATGTTTTTTTTTAAATAAAATAAAAAATACTTAGCATTTATTTATGAAGACAATCTACAGACAGTCTATTAAATTTGGGAACCTCTGAGATGGCAGGTTTGGTCAACTATCCATTTTATAAGATCTATTGGTGTAGTCAGTCTAGAACAGTTGCAGTATTTGGTACACTTCTAATGGACATGAATATGGATCATGCTCCAAAAATTGTTTGGCAATTAGCTCTGTAAACGAGAAAAAAAATTACACATTAGAATCAATTCAATGAATGATTACAAAACAAAATGGATTAGTTGTGTTAGTACATATATAAAACTAATTCTATTTAAAAAAAAAAGTACACAAATTTTAAGAAATGAATAAAAATACTTAACTTGAATTAGGGATTTTAAACTAAAATATTTTCCCTACTCAATTTAAGACTTTGATTTTTTTGTTGTGGTAACTCCCATTGCCATCACCTCTTAGTACAGTCTGTTTAGATCTGTCAAAAATTATCACATATTTAGAAGAAGCCAATTTATGTTCTTAACTAATTAAACTTTAAAATGTTTTTTTTAAATAAAATAAAAAATACTTAGCATTTATTTATGAAGACAATCTACAGACAGTCTATTAAATTTGGGAACCTCTGAGATGGCAGGTTTGGTCAACTATCCATTTTACAAGATCTATTGGTGTAGTCAGTCTAGAACAGTTGCAGTATTTGGTACACTTCTAATGGACATGAATATGGATCTTGCTCCAAAAAATTGTTTGGAAATCAGCTCTGTAAATGAGAAAAAAAATTAAACATTAGAATCAATTCAATGAATGATTACAAAACAAAATGGATTAGTTGTGTTAGTACATATATAAAACTAATTCTATTTAAAATAAAAAGTACAAAAATTTTAAGAAATGAATAAAAATACTTAACTTGAATTACGGATTTTAAACTAAAATACTTTCCCTACTCAATTTAAGACTTTGATTCTTTTGTTGTGGTAACTCCCATTCCCATCACCTCTTAGTACAGTCTGTTTAGATCTGTCAAAAAATTATCACATATTTAGAAGAAGCCAATTTATGTTCTTAACTAATTAAACTTTAAAATGTTTTTTTTAAATAAAATAAAAAATACTTAGCATTTATTTATGAAGACAATCTCCAGACAGTCTATTAAATTTGGGAACCTCTGAGATGGCAGGTTTGGTCAACTATCCATTTTACAAGATCTATTGGTGTAGTCAGTCTAGAACAGTTGCAGTATTTGGTACACTTCTAATGGACATGAATATGGATCTTGCTGTAAAAAATGGTTTGGCAATTAGCTCTGTAAACGAAAAAAAATTTAAACATTAGAATCAATTCAATGAATGATTACAAAACAAAATGGATTAGTTGTGTTAGTACATATATAAAACTAATTCTATTTAAAATAAAAAGTACAAAAATTTTAAGAAATGAATAAAAATACTTAACTTGAATTACGGATTTTAAACTAAAATACTTTCCTTACTCAATTTAAGACTTTGATTTTTTTGTTGTGGTAACTCCCATTGCCATCACCTCTTAGTACAGTCTGTTTAGATCTGTCAAAAAATAATCACATATTTAGAAGAAGCCAATTTATGTTCTTAACTAATTAAACTTTAAAATGTTTTTTTTAAAAAAAAATAAAAAATACTTAGCATTTATTTATGAAGACAATCTACAGACAGTCTATTAAATTTGGGAACCTCTGAGATGGCAGGTTTGGTCAACTATCCATTTTACAAGATCTATTGGTGTAGTCAGTCTAGAACAGTTGCAGTATTTGGTACACTTCTAATGGACATGAATATGGATCTTGCTCCAAAAAATTGTTTGGCAATTAGCTCTGTAAACGAGAAAAAAAATTAAACATTAGAATCAATTCAATGAATGATTACAAAACAAAATGGATTAGTTGTGTTAGTACATATATAAAACTAATTCTATTTAAAAAAAAAAGTACAAAAATTTTAAGAAATGAATAAAAATACTTAACTTGAATTAGGGATTTTAAACTAAAATACTTTCCCTACTCAATTTAAGACTTTGATTTTTTTGTTGTGGTAACTCCCATTGCCATCACCTCTTAGTACAGTCTGTTTAGATCTGTCAAAAAATAATCACATATTTAGAAGAAGCCAATTTATGTTCTTAACTAATTAAACTTTAAAATGTTTTTTTTTAAATAAAATAAAAAATACTTAGCATTTATTTATGAAGACAATCTACAGACAGTCTATTAAATTTTGGAACCTCTGAGATGGCAGGTTTGGTCAACTATCCATTTTACAAGATCTATTGGTGTAGTCAGTCTAGAACAGTTGCAGTATTTGGTACACTTCTAATGGACATGAATATGGATCTTGCTCCAAAAAATTGTTTGGCAATTAGCTCTGTAAACGAGAAAAAAATTACAGATTAGAATCAATTCAATGAATGATTACAAAACAAAATGGATTAGTTGTGTTAGTACATATATAAAACTAATTCTATTTAAAAAAAAAGTACAAAAATTTTAAGAAATGAATAAAAATACTTAACTTGAATTACGGATTTTAAACTAAAATACTTTCCCTACTCAATTTAAGACTTTGATTCTTTTGTTGTGGTAACTCCCATTGCCATCACCTCTTAGTACAGTCTGTTTAGATCTGTCAAAAAATAATCACATATTTAGAAGAAGCCAATTTATGTTCTTAACTAATTAAACTTTAAAATGTTTTTTTTAAAATAAAATAAAAAATACTTAGCATTTATTTATGAAGACAATCTCTAGACAGTCTATTAAATTTGGGAACCTCTGAGATGGCAGGTTTGGTCAACTATCCATTTTACAAGATCTATTGGTGTAGTCAGTCTAGAACAGTTGCAGTATTTGGTACACTTCTAATGGACATGAATATGGATCTTGCTCCAAAAAATTGTTTGGCAATTAGCTCTGTAAACGAGAAAAAAATTACAGATTAGAATTAATTCAATGAATGATTACAAAATCAAAATGGATTAGTTGTGTTAGTACATATATAAAACTAATTCTATTTAAAATAAAAAGTACACAAATTTTAATAAAGGAATAAAAATACTTAACTTGAATTAATGATTTTAAACTAAAATACTTTCCCTACTCAATTTTGAGACTTTAATTCTTTTGTTATGGTGACTCCCATAGCCATCACCTCTTAGTACAGTCTGTTTAGATCTGTCAAAAAATTATCACATATTTAGAAGAAGCCAATTTAATTTTTAACTAATTAGAACTTTGAAAAGTTTTTTAAATAAAAAAAAAAGATTTATCTCTAGAAAATATTTTATATTTGAAACCTCTGAGATGGCATGTTTAGTAGGCTATGTATTTTACTAGATCTTTTTGTGCAACTTTTGCACTAATAATCACCAGTCTATTTGAGTAGATAATTGACAAAAGAAAACAATACAATTCAATTTCACTCTAGCATTTCTTGAATGTGCTATCATTGCATTGGAACAAATTATCATAAACACAATGTCAGATTACCTCCCCGTATTAACTTCTAAATACTGCAATCATTTATGGCGGGAATTAAATTTAGAAAAAAACAATCCCTCTTGAATTCCTTGAATGTGTTGTCGATCCATTGATGAAATAAGCATAAACACAATGAAAGGCTACCTTCCAAAAAAGAACTTTTAAATACTGCAAACATTTATGGAAGGAATTAAGTTTAATCACTAGCTGAATGTTAGGTACCTTTCTTTTATATTTGCATTTGATTAAAAATGATTTTTTTTATAATTTAAGATAGTTACTTTACTATAGTACTAATGTCTCTTTTTTATTCTGTCCGAACACGTTCCTCTAAATAACAATCGGATTAACACTAGAATAACGGATTATTTGAATTACCTTTAACGACTGAAGCGGTCATTTTGACCGCGGTAAGCAAATAACAAATTATGTTATATAATAATTATTTTTATTATGTGTAACAACCAAAGAAACAATATCTATAGAATAATAAACATTATTTTTCAAAAAATATACGTAATTCAGTGGTCGGCAAACAACGGCTCGGGGGCTGCATGCGGCCTTTCAGATTATATTATGCGGCCCGAACGCGATTCCTATGTCGATGTTAATTCTCTTTGTTTACATTGTTCGCTATATTTTTGAAATTTAAATTGAATCTTGTTTTAAAGCTCCAGAATATTAGAGCTGCTTGACCTATAAGCAGATTATGACCTGAAGGAGAAGTTCAAGTTAGTTCTGGAGTTTCCAAGATGTTTGCCAGCAGCGGCATTTCCACACCAATATATTTTGTTACTATTTGTGTCCATATACATTTGTGAGCAAGGGTTTTCTTGTATAAAAATAAACAAGTCTTAGAACTGATTAATGTTGACTGACTGCAAATTAAAATGCAGTCATGCGAATCACAACAGTAAACTGGTTCCACAGTTCAATAACATCATCCCAAAATTGTGAACAGTTACATATTTTGCATTAATTATAGTTATACTCTGTTATCAGGCTGTATGTCGATTATTTTCCTTCGTCTTCACAATTTGTATGATAAGTAACAATAAAACTTTGTTGATATAATTATGAATAGTAAGTTGTATTACCAAATTAGCAACTGATTAAGCTCAAATTTCAAAAAGTAATTTATGTAATAGAGTGTGAATGTGAAATATAATGACAAATACGTTGTTATTATCGTTACTAGATTTTCATACGTTGTAAAATTTAATTGAATTAAATTATATATGCGGCCCGCCGATAATAATCAAGTTTTCAATGTGGCCCTCCTTAGACAAAGTGTGCCCGTCCCTGAAGTAACCACATTCTGTCCATTATTCATCTTGTGTTTTGTTACGACAAAATGAGCATTGAAGGCGTGTGTTACTGCTTGCTCAACTTTTCACAGGGATGCCTGCTATAATTTGCTTTTTGTTGCACAGTAAGGCGATCTCAATTCGTGAACAAGGTTCAAAATATAAGACCGCATAGAAATGATGGAATATATGCATAATCTAAATAATATAACTGCGATTACAGCCGTACAGTTCAGAACATTGTAGAAGATATAGACTGGCTATCTTCGTGATGCTGATCTCGCTGTGTACATGCGGCTCATTTGGTCCATAACGTCCACTCCACACTTAAAAAATTATATTGCACAGTTTCTGGAAGTTTTTTTGTTTTGTTTCACCAATTTCAATATGTTTGTGCACGGAAATCAATATGCAAATATACTGTTTTGGCTTTCAATGTTTTTTTGTTTTTTTTTTACCATTGACAAGTACTTTTGAAGAAAAACATTCTGGAGTCAGCCCTGTAGCGTGAGAAATCTATAGCAGGGGCCAGGCAATAGCGGAGGGGGGGCAGGTAGTACATTTTACTAAGTAGAACAAATAAGCGGGGGAGGCAAGACAAAAAGCAAAGGGGCGCCCCCCAACCCCCCCCCCGCACGCTACGGGCCTGTCTGAAGTTGTGTCTTTACAAATTCACTGGCTACTCTCTTTGATTCTGCCTTATTGCACCAACGATGGATGTGTTTTTGGCAATAATATGACGTCAATAGACAGCGTCACTAGATATTAATAAGTATGGCGGTCATTATGACCGCTGCAGACGTTCTAGGTATAGGAATCTTCTATAATGTTAACAATGTTATATAGATATGTAATGTCATAAAATTTCAATAGTCTGGGGTAAGCCGTTTAGAAGTAATTAAACCGCAAAGTAGCGTTGAGGTCAAAATGACCGCTGCCGTCGTTCTAGTGTTAATAATGAAGAATAGATTAAAATTAAAACTTACTTGTTTAAAATATTTGAATTATTTTATTGTAATCCATTTAAATAGCCAACTGTATTGACAAATTTTGGAGAAGAAAACATATTTTCACCACTGCAATGCACCAATGTCTCAAGTGAAATGACTGCCGGGTGAATGAAAGCTCACCTATCAAGAAAATAAGTAACACAGATGACCACGCCAGGCACTGTTGAACAGCGCACCGTCTCAAGGAGTGGACATCCAACGTGTGTGTGTGTGTGTGTGCTACGTGTTTTTGTTTTCAACACTGTGACGGCACATCCGACACATTTTTGTTTCTACATATCGCTATGGTCAAAACCGCGTTGGAATATTGAATGTGTAAAAATAGTCTGGTCTCACAAACACACACATGGTCAAAACTGCTGTGTTAACATTGCATATGAGAGAACAGCCGGGTCACACACACATACACACACACTGACATAAAACAACTCACCAATTGACCGTTATCCCGTTTATACAAATAATAACAATGTCGTATGCAGTGGCGGTTTTTAAATCTGGCTAATAGGAATCCTATTATAGGATAACTGCCTCAGACACCCATTTGTGTGTGTGTGTGGGGAGGCGTGTTTAGAGATTATGTGATTGAGTATATATTAATGTGCTACACTTATGGCCCTAGATAATCGTCAAATGGCCCACATGATAATTACCCATGACCCGCATGATAATCGCCCTATGGCCCACATGATAATCGCCCTATGACCCACATGATGATCACCATATGGCCCACATGATAATTGCTCTATGGCTCACATGATAATCGCCCTATGGCCCACATGATAATCGCCATATGACCCACATGATGATCAACCTATGGCCCACATGAAAATTGCCCAATGGCGCACATGATGATCACCATATGGCCCACATGAATATTGCCCAATGGCGCACATGATATTTGCCCTATGGCCCACATGATAATCGCCTTATGGCTCACATGATAATCGCCCTATGACCCACATGATGATCACCCTATGGCCCACATGATAATTGCCCAATGGCCCACATGATAATCGCCCTATGGCCCACATGATAATTGCCCTATGGCCCACATGATAATCGCCCTATGACCCACATGATGATCAACCTATGGCCCACATGAAAATTGCCCAATGGCGCACATGGATGATCACCCTATGGCCCACATGAAAATTGCCAAATGGCGCACATAATAATCGCCCTATTGCCCACATGATAATTGCACTATGTCCCACATGATACACGACTTAGGCCCTGTATATCCTGAAGATACCACCAGAAGTGGTTTTTGTAAATGCCTTCTTTTGCTGAAAACAGTTGTTGACATATATGACATACTCGAGAGATGGGGTACTGTATCTGTACTACCCTAGTACATTGTTGGAGCACTTGAGCTCGTAGTGCACTGTGAGTACTTTGTACTTTTTTTTCAAATTGTGTATACTTAATATGTGACAAACAACTGATAATCGAGCTATAAACAGATTGAGCACTAAGTGGCTTTGCTCGTAAGTAGGTCACTGCATGGCTGCACTTTTTTAGTATGAATGGTCACGGTAACTAACCAGATCACGGAACACGTGCGTGTGTAGCTGGACTTTTAGCAACAATGTGTGCAGCTTGACAGTGACCGTCGACGTGGGACAGGACGTATTGTGATAAAAAAAAAGTTACATATATTAAGACCGTCTAGTTGGACTTAACGTTGCGTGTGTATTCCACAGTGTAAAATCATTGTCGTTAATAAAATCCATGTGACAATTCTAATACATATTTTTTGTTTATACCGTGTTGTTGATTTTTTTTTTTTGGGGGGGGGGAAGGGGGATTCAGTAAATATTTTTTTTTACTCTAAGTAACAACCTGCCATTATACCCAGAGGCGTTACTAGGGAAGAGCGGTCAACACTGTAGTATTTTAGGGCAGGACCTTATTACGAGTTTACTGCGACGAGAATTTGGCTTAAAAACCCTTAACCCCCCCTCCCCATTAGTACGGCTCGGATGTCAGGGCCGAAGCCAGAAAATCAAGTGCCCCTAGGGCTTCTACAGACATGGAAAACTGGGGGACACACAAGCCTAAAATCTTGGGCCCTCTTGCTGCGGCCCGGTTTATGGGTGGTTGTTGGATGTAATATAGGACTCACTTCTAAGTACTGGTGGATGATGGGAGTATATTGTTTGTACAAATTACAAACAGTTTGTGTTTTAAAAAAATGGTGGAGGGTGGGTGGTAGGAGCATTGAGAGCTTATTGGACATACACAAACAAAGCCTATATAAAACGTAAATCAGTGAGAGTATTAAAACCGCCTATCAAAAAATTCTTGAGTTGGATAACTAACAGGTTTTTGTTATGAAGAAGAACTAAAAATGAAAACTTCTTGCTTTGTGCAAGAGTGGTGGAAGATGGGTAATAGGGGAGGGTGCGTAAATCTAGCTAAAAGAGAAGACATATGATGGGCCGGATATAGAATTCATACGGTCCTAAGCTATTTGAGATATGTGGGCCCTTTGTAAGTCCAGATATATTCTATTCAGTTTCAAATAGTTAAGTATATGTGACAGTTGCTTACATAAATATACTATTTGTGGCACTCAAGGGTGTATATTTTTTACGAAAATCCTGCACTGGACAGATAGATGAACAATAAGAAATCATAAAAATCTGTAACAAAAATAACTTGGACAACATGTCGCATCTTAACATAGAAATGATGATCCTATAAACACTAATGAGGCGGTTTTTATGTTGATCCTCTTTCATCCCCACCATAGCCAAAAGTGCAATGGTCATGGAGGCACCACCGAAAATGTAGCGGGAAGTTTAACCAATGACTTGAAAATCCATTGGCACTCACACGAGATTGAATCCTTCACTCTCAGGCAGACAATTAGGCGCTTTACCGCACTACCAACTGTGAGCTTAAAGAAAATAATTTGGCTATGCCAGGGGTCAGCAACCTGCAGCTCGCATGCGGCTCTTTCGATGCCAATTTAAATTGCGGTCTTCCACTTCAATAGGCAAATATTTATAATTATATTATTTTACATTCCTTAACAAATACCATAATACTGAAAGAATAATGTGAGTAGCTTTTGAAAAACTGAGAAAATTGTGTAAATTATAACTTCTGGCTCTTCCATGTCAAAAGGTTATGCTAACAACATTTGGTCTCTCGTAATAATGCACCACACATATTCTCACCTAAGACTTCTGTATGTCACATTGATTCACTCTTCGCCTCTGTAAATAAAAACATACTTATTTACATACATTTCAATAGCTTGTCATTTTTTTCTTACTGTTTTTGTTCAGACTCAACCAAACTTCTCACCCCCCACCCCCCCCCCATCATCTCCATTTTGTGTAATAAAGTTCCCTTAGCCACAGTAGGCCAACTGTGCAGATGAAATGTAGAATTCATATGTTTCTGTAACCACGACATAAATAAAGGGTTGTGAGGCTAGCACAGCGCCCAGGCGTATTCAATTCCCCCAACTAATAGACGGGCGCCCAATTAATAGTTGACAAACAGATAAAGCTTTTCAAAAAGCGAAAACACGTTTTTCAACAAATTTATTAAAATGGCTTTACAGATAATGATATCTGTCCGTGATAAAAAAAACATAGACATAACGGGAGACAATAGTTTAGGGTCAAAATTGTTTCCTTATTTTGTTTTTATTCTTATTTGTGTTTAGAAAAATAAAAACTGATGCAGAAAATGCGTGTTGGTATTTAGCACTGTTTGAAACATTTAATGATAGCACAATATTGTTGATATGCAATACTTTTTTTGAAAAAAAAATATCCTTTCAGTACAAGATGGATTATTTGTAAGTAAAATACTAAAAAGAAAAAAAATAACCTTTGATACACGTTGATATTGTAATTTTTTAACACAATATTTCTTCGGTGACTTTTGAAATCTTGTCACTAATAAATACAATATATTGAAAGTTAATGAACGCCTTTAATCTTTATTGTCAAATTATGCACATTTCTAATAAATAAATAAGATTTTGAAACTTTCTTTTTTAAGTTTCCTAATTTAAACATTATCAGCTGCACTACAGCGCAATAGATTTAAACATACGGAGTTTGTAATTTACTGTTTTACGTTTCCATGAACAGATTTGATGCACACTCATTTACTGGATGAGCTTCGCTATTCACTGGCTCGGCATTAATAACGATGCCAATGTGGCTCCTAGAACTTCTGATGTTGACGTGTATTATTGATCTTTCAGTGGGTGAGTACACATACTCAGAAATGTGCGCCCATTACTGGGATAAAGAGTATATAAATAATATATATATATATATATATATATATATATATATATATATATATATATATAAGCAATTTGGATTCTGCGTTAAATCAAAGTAAATAATTAATACAACAATCCTTTGGTTCGGCACTGGGGGCGGATTTAACCTGTGGGTGTGGGTGTGGTCGTGCTATCGTGCGTTTGCCCTGACCGGTTCTGTTAAGCAACGGCTATAGTACGAACTTCACACTTGAATCATTTTTTTAATACATTTTCTGAATATGTATGGGGCCCTAACCGAACCAACTACACCTCTGAGAATTGCATTTGTGTGACATCGCACTATAGGTCACATTGCACTATAGGATTCATTGCACATTGCTTATAGGTCACAATGCACTATCCTGTATGGTGAGGATGGAGGAAATGTAAATAATTATATCCGTTTATTTTTTCGTTAAACACCTGTGATATACTTTAGTATCCACTGATATCACATATAATGCATGTACCAGCATATAATAAAAAAAAAGAAAAAAAAAATGTTTTGTATCGTACTATGGTTAAATATCAAGGGCGGAAAATCTTACCTCAGTTAGACTCAATTTTGATTAAATAAGTCAAATCAAGCGACCAAATACTCATTGCATCAGCAAGTGGGTGATCCAACTGGCAAACTATATACGGACTATAAGTAGGGAAAAACAATAATTCATTGAAAACAGTACAACAATTGTACGTATGTTAAATATGTATACATATCTTATTCAGTAGATTTAATAAGTGTATTTGCCTAATATCGAAAACTCAGTTTCAATAAGGGGAAGCACATAGTATAGTAAACAAAGCCAAGTCCTGTAGTTTCAATAAGGGGAAGTACCTAGTATAGTAAACAAAGCAAGTCAAGCAGTTGTAGACTGTGAATACACTGAACAAAAGAGACGTTGGTGACCCGACATGATCCACCTGAGACGTTGGTGACCTGATATGAGCCACCTGAGACGTTGGTGACCCGAGATGAGCCACCTGAGATTATGGTGACCCAAGATGAGCCACCTGAGACGTTGGTGACCCGAGATGAGCCACCTGAGACGTTGGTGACCCGAGATGAGCCACCTGAGACTTGGAGATCCGAAATGAGTCATCTGAGTTGTTGGTGACCGAGATGAGTCATCTGAGACGTTTGTGACCCGAAATGAGCCTCCTGAGACGTTGGTGACCCAAGATGAGCCACCTGAGACAATGGTAACCCAAGATGAGCCACCTGAGACAATGGTAACCCGAGATAAGCCACCTGAGTTAATGGTGACCCGAGATAAGCCACCTGAGACAATGGTGACCCGAGATGATCCACATGAGACGTTGGTGACCGAGATGAACCACCTGAGACTTGGAGGCCCGAGATGAGCCACCTGAGACAATGGTAGCCCGAAATGAGTTACATGAGACAATGGTGACCCGAAATGAGCATCTGAGACATATGTGACCGAGATGAGCCACCTGCGACGTAGGTGACCCGAGATGAGCCACCTGATAAAATGGTGACACGAGTATGCTCACCTGGAGACGTTGGTGACCGAGATGAGCCACCTGAGACAATGGGTGACCGGAGATGAGACACATGAGACAATGGTGACTCGAGATAAGCCACCTGAGACGTTGGTGACCCGAGATAAGCCATCTGAGACGTTGGTGACCCGAGATAAGCCACCTGAGACGTTGGTGACCCGAGATAAGCCACCTGAGACGTTGGTGACCGAGATGAGCCACCTGAGACAATGGTGACCCGAGATAAGCCACCTTAGACTTTGGTGACCCGAGATAAGCCACCTGAGACGTTGGTGACCGAGATGAGCCACCTGAGACAACGGTGACCCGAGATGATCCACATGAGACGTTGGTGACCGAGATGAACCACCTGAGACTTGGAGGCCCGAGATGAGCCACCTGAGACAATGGTAGCCCGAAATGAGTTACATGAGACAATGGTGACCCGAAATGAGCATCTGAGACATATGTGACCGAGATGAGCCACCTGCGACGTAGGTGACCCGAGATGAGCCACCTGATAAAATGGTGACACGAGATAAGCCACCTGAGACGTTGGTGACCCGGGATAAGCCACCTGAGACGTTGGTGACCGAGATGAGCCACCTGAGACAATGGTGACCGGAGATGAGACACATGAGACAATGTTGACTCGAGATAAGCCACCTGAGACGTTGGTGACCCGAGATAAGCCATCTGAGACGTTGGTGACCCGAGATAAGCCACCTGAGACGTTGGTGACCCGAGATAAGCCACCTGAGACGTTGGTGACCGAGATGAGCCACCTGAGACAATGGTGACCCGAGATAAGCCACCTTAGACTTTGGTGACCCGAGATAAGCCACCTGAGACGTTGGTGACCGAGATGAGCCACCTGAGACAACGGTGACCCGAGATAATCCACCTGAGACAATGGTGATCCGAAATGCGCCATCTGAGAAGTTGGTGACCGAGATGAGCCACATGGGACGTTGGTGACCCTAGAATAGCCACCTGGGACGTTGGAGACCCGAAATGAGCCACCTGAGACAATTGTGACCCGAGATGAGCCACCTTAGACAATGGTGACCCGAAATGAGCCACCTGAGAAGTTGTTGACTTTGCATTATATCACATCCGTGAATTGTCTATTCGAGACAAACAGACTTAAGAAGGGGGCTAGGGTGATAACAAAAAAAATATTTTTATGAAACCACTTGCAATCGAGGAACTTTTATGTGTAATTTAAGAATATCAATTGCATTTTTGATTTTTTTAAAAAAAGTTCCCCCTCTTCCCCCTTTTTCGGAAGAAAAAAGTGGAAAAATATTTCTTTTTTCAAAAAAAAAGGACATTATTTTTTTAGCTTAACTCAAAAGAGTAACAATAATAACTAATCAACTTTTATTAACAAATAAGATACAGATCAGTTAGTAATATGTACAGAATGTACAAGAAATGTTTAAAACATACTTTTTCCTATGAACTTCAGATTCAAAAATTGAAATTTTCTCGATTTTGCATGAAGTTCCTCCATCAGTTTCACAGCACGTTCAGCAATTTGGTTAGATCTGGGAATGTCAATTAATGACTTTTCGACTGACCAATGGGTCTTTAAACACTTAATTGCCTTCTTGCATTTTATCCTGATGAGTGAGGTAAACAGTTCATTGAAGGACGCTTCATTATAGTGTTGAGAATGGAACCAAGCATTTGCCCATTCGTAGCAGATGAAGCTGCAGGCAGGAGTGAGGATGTTGCGCCACTCTGGTATCAGAAAAATGATATAACAGTATATATCGCACGTGAGTTCCATCTTGCCTGGTGTAAATTTGGTAGTTTCTTCCAGTTGATGCGAGGCCAACGTGAAGTTGTTTTGTAATGACGATATGCCTGACATAATTCATATAAGAACTTGAAATCATCTCGCCATCCAGGGTTCTCGTCTGTGCTAACATCATCTGTCGCAACGAGGCGGTAATCAGCCTGAAGAGTGACATAGTTTTGTGTTAATTGGTCAATGAAGGAATAGTTGAGTTTTGGTTTGCTCGTTGGCTCTTGGATAAAAATTCATGACATGTTTCAAAAGGAGGTCGAGTATATGGTGCTGACACCCAATATATTGTGGCTTCTGAAAGCCCTTGCTCAAGACATCATCCTGTATGAGCTTTACAATCCCATGCAAACGACCAGTATTTACTGCGGTCGTGTCGCATATTATCATGCCAATATTTTTCCAAGCATCATATTCATCAAGTAGCTGATGTAGTTCCTTGTGAATGGCCGCGGCAGAACCACTCTCACATTTAATAATACCAAGTTTGATTTCGGTTGTCATATTTTTCAGCAGAACTACTTGATACTCTTTCCCTTGAACTCTTTTACCATCAAACTGGAGACAATAGAGTTCTTTGCTTTGAAGTTTTTGAACAATTTTGGTTTTCATTTTACGTCCTAGAGATTACTCGTTTCCAGACACCCGCCTGACTTGGAACTGGCACATCGTGACCCTGTTCAGCAATGGTTGCAAGAACATCATATGCTTTATGTGTAGAAATGTTGTTTTGCAGTACTAGCAAACCCGCTGTTGTAGTGCTTGCTCTTTGGTATTTCGGTTTGCATTCAGGAGAAGATGACGTGGAAGAATAGGTTGGCAAGTCGGGTGAAGAAGCAGAGGTTTCAGAATCCGAAGATTCTGAGACAGTTGTATGTGTTTGTATAGAATGCGATTGAGAAGAGCTGGCTTGTAATTGGGTTTTTGATAGTCGGATTCGTTTTCTTGGGTGGATTGATTCCAAAGGGGCTTGTTTGACCATTGAATAACCAATCTTTCCTCCACTCTTAACTTGCCTCTGGTAGAGTTCTTTATCCTCCGTGCTTTTCCATTCTCCATTAACGTTGGTGACATCAAATAACTGAGAAAGTGTTGTAGTAAATTTATCAGACGGATTCTTTTGTTTTTGTCATATAAATCAATCAGGCAATTGAGTTTCTTTCTGATGAGTGCGCTGGATAATGAGTGGAAAGTCTAGAATTTCCTCCAAAGCAATTCTATATCCGTAATCATACTTTTGATTCGATCCAGTCGCCGTTTCTGGCTATTGAACAGAAAAGTGAAGTTTCCAAGAATTTGACGGTTTGTAGGCATCCGTGTGAGATTGTTTAGCCTATCTGTCTATCTGTCTAACAATATGTCTTTCTGTCTATCCATGTCTATCTACTTTCACTATACTGACAGTAAGACTTGCAATCTTGCACTGAAAACGAGATAGTTTATCCAAAATATTCAAAAATATTCCACAATGTTCTAAAATATTCCAGAATATATATTATATATTTGCACCTGAAACAGAAAATAAAAGAAGTTATAACAATAATGAAATAGTTATATATTGTGAACTCACCCCAAGCTGGGGCGAGTTCAAACTGCGCGATATGTGAACGAAAAATTAAAAATAGGGGGAACTTTTTTCAATTTAAAAAAAAAATTAATGTTGCTACTGTCATCTACATATAATTGTTCCTCGAATGTGAGGGGTTTCAGTTTCGTTACGAAAAATAATGAAAATAGTTATCACCCTAAAGGGGGCAGTGTTATATCTCGGCTTCACTTAGGCCACACCCCTGCACCGAGATGAATGATGCAATCAAGACTTTTGTACGCCTACACATTGTTAATTCGGTCATTTACCCCCGCCTTAGTACAAGTGAAGAAATAGTGTTATTTGCCACCTGCACTTTCACATCCACGCAACAAAATTTACCCTCTATTTTCGGCGGAAAAACGATGGAGTCATCGTAGGTGGGAATACCTATAAAAGGAACTGTGATGTGGTGATGACATAGTTTAAATAAATGTGATAAACATTTTTTAAGAAATAAGTCAAGTCAATCAAAGTATTCATCATTAGGAAAAATAATGTATATTTAATATATGTTTTGTATTTCAGAATTTATAGAAGGCTACTATGGATTAGATTGTGAACACAAATGCAGCAGCCATTGTTATAACAGTTCGTGTGACAGAGTAACAGGTGTGTGTGACAAAGGATGTTTGGGATACAGAAATCCAAATAATTGTAGCATAGGTAAAGGTTCTTTTTAACTAAGGTTTTCCAGCTTCAAAAAATAACGTGTAGATCTTCTTTAGTTTGTCTATGTATATAACATTTTCAAAAGCTTTGCCATTTTTGTATTTATTTTTATACAAAAAACATTATTTTTTATTGTTACTTTTTTTAACTATATGCAAATAAATATGTATCATTCACCAGAGTGTCTAAGTGGTCAATGGGGCCACAATTGTAAAAATAATTGTGGCCAAAACTGCTACAACAAATACTGTAACACAAAAACAAGTGTCTGTAACCAAGGCTGCAATGGGTATATGAATCAACCTGTATGTAACATAGGTATGTAATCATCCATATTTGATTTTTTTTTATTTAGTATGTATGTGTACTTTAAAAACAAAAAAAAATAATACATCTGTTTTTGTTCTTTAGTCTTTTCATAATGGAAACGTACAATATTACAAACTAAAACAATAGACACTGTAGCGTTTAAAATTGAAACTAACAATATTACAAACAATAACAATAGACAATGTAGCGTTTAAAATTTAAACTAACAATATTACAAACAATAACAATAGACACTGTAGCGTTTAAAATTGAAACTAACATTATTACAAACAATAACAATAGACACTGTAGCGTTTAAAATTGAAACTAACAATATTACAAACAATAACAATAGACAATGTAGCGTTTAAAATTTAAACTAACAATATTACAAACAATAACAATAGACACTGTAGCGTTTAAAATTGAAACTAACATTATTACAAACAATAACAATAGACACTGTAGCGTTTAAAATTTAAACTAACAATATTACAAACAATAACAATAGACACTGTAGCGTTTAAAATTTAAACTAACAATATTACAAACAATAACAATAGACACTGTAGCGTTTAAAATTTAAACTAACAATATTACAAACAATAACAATAGACACTGTAGCGTTTAAAATTTAAACTAACAATATTACAAACAATAACAATAGACACTGTAGCGTTTAAAATTTAAACTAACAATATTACAAACAATAACAATAGACACTGTAGCGTTTAAAATTTAAACTAACAATATTACAAACAATAACAATAGACACTGTAGCGTTTACAATGTACCCCCACCTTCGCCGCCCCCAATCTCTACACCGACAAAGGTGACACTGTCCCCTGCCATACGAGTGACCCATCTTAGTTGACCATGTTACGTAACCCAAGGTCAAGCTCCCCAATTACTTTGTCGTCCGTAATGACATATGCATAGAGAGCGTGATCACCCCCCCCCCCCCACCCACACCACCAGCCTTTGTGAGAATAAGTCAATATACAGTAGACAGTAGACAGGAGTCGAGAGAAAAATGCAGTAAAATGCAGTAGATTATAGTGCTAACAGGCTTAGAGTAGACATAAGTAGAAATAAGAAGTTTGTTATAGTAGAAGTAGTCAGTATGTCTTTAGGTAAGCAAAGTTATACTATAGTTGTATTAAAGTATTTGTTATATTGTGTACTACACTGAGTTCTGTTTTATATATTAGTCTCAAAAAAAAAAAACGTAACATATGTTGCACATATAAAAGTTGACGTTACATATAAGTTGAGCTTATTAAAATCACGTAAACATATATGGCGAGTCTTCCTTCAACATATACATTATGACGTCACATACACTAACATGGAGATTCCCTTGCAACGACATCTGCCTTTTGCTAGTGAGTAGAATCTGCATGATATGTGTTTTTGGTTCCATTTTCTATTTCTTTTATTAAAACGTACAATAAATCAAACTAAAATAATAAACTCTAACATCGAGTATCCTAGCAACCACACTTGTCATTACACTTTTTTTTTTAGAATCTGCACAATACGGGCTACTTGTTCAAATATCTTATGTCTCGCTCTATGCCCATATGGCTATAGCACTCAATGATATGTTGGGCATGAATGGTAGTTAACTCAAAAAATCCCCTCCAATAATAGAATAGGTCTCCACAAATAAACATCTCAACAGGGACATGAGTTTTTTAATGTAAATAAACACAAGCTGTCTACCCCTTGTTAAAAATCAGTGTAATACAAATCTACGAAAATCAAATCAAAGAATGAATATTCCTTAACTTTCATAGAAAACCATGTATATAGGAGATATCCAAGCAGTACCGTCAAAGAGACGTACCAATCATTATCTCCAAAAATGTCAACTCAGTTCATTGTTCACTGGTTTTATGTATTTGTTTTTTTCTTAAAAATCTCTTCTAGAATGTCAATCCAGTTATTGGGGCCGCAATTGTGAAAATAGCTGCAGACAAGACTGCTACAATGAATCATGTAACAGAGTAACAGGTGTCTGTGAAAGTGGTTGTAACGGATATAACAATCCACCTGAATGTAACGTAGGTACGTTCATCATCATCTTTCTATGGATATGAATTTAAAAGATTTAAGTATCCACAAACCAAAGTTAATTTCCGTATCTAGGTAACTCGCAAAATTAGCCCCTCTCTCGTGGTAATGTCTTTATATGAAGATGCTCAAACTGCGGAGAATTTCCGCGGCGGTGCACAGACATTTCGTGACATCGCTTATTGCAGAGTTTGGTCATCGACTCAAATAAAAATCAAGTTTAAAATTGATATAAATGTCTTAAAATTAACAAATAAGACTTTTATTTTTATATAGAAACATGAATTATATCAGATTATACAAAAAGTATATGTTTTTTTTTTACTTTTTACTTGTAAAATACAATAACTGTAAAAAAATGTATAATCAGAAGACAATGTCTGCCGACATATTCAAACAAAAAAAAAAAAGAAAATTAAAGAAAATTATTATATCCAGTCGGCTGAAGCCCACTTTCGCTTCGCCTAGGTGTAGTGATCATTATTTCTTAAATGTGTAGGTGTAGCGTGTTGCTAGTGAGTCGAATCTGTATGCTATAGGTTATTGGACCTATCTTTTTTTGCTCCAATATTTCCTTTATGACTATAACACTCTCAGATATTGTGGCCGTAAATGGTAGTTAACTATAAAACCTGTCCAATAAGAGGTCTACACAGATAAAAATCTCAAAAGGGTCAGGATTTTTTTTTTGTAAATGACCAGAAAATGGTGACCCTTTGTCTAATATTTTATTCTTTCTTCTTCCTTTGGCTCTACAGCCCATTTAGGGCCCTGACCTGCCATACTACACATCTCCATATTTTCCGATCCATGGTCTTCTTCCTCCACTCTCTCACTCCTATGTCTTTAAGGTATTTCTCCAATTCCTTTAACCATCCGCACGTTGGCCTGGCTTTTGGTGGGTAGAGCACATATAATGAATGAAAAAAACAAGCAATTAAGCCTGTTCCATTCTGGACACAGGACGTGTTAGAGCATTTTCGTATTATGTATCAGTACGTATGCTATCTTTCAGTAAATATTTGTAAATTTTGTAAATGTTTATACATTCAATTGTGTAATGCATATATCTGAAAAAAGATATTAAAAAGACGTTTCTTTATATTTGAAAACAAAATTATTTTCTCTTAAATCTAGCTACAAGTGGTTTGTGGTTACTGAAATAGGACTCATAATTGAAAACATTCGAAATTATAGTCATTTAATCGTCCGAAAACTCTGTCAATTGTTGCATAGCTCTGATACTTTCAATTAAACTCAGAACACAAGCTTACTATTTCATTTGATGAGTTTCTTAATAAATCTTGGTGAAACTACGTGCTGCAGTATTTCGCACCAAATGAACGGGCTATTGAACGTACAAGGTGTATATATATAATATATAAGCCCCTTAGGAGCCCTGAAGCCCGGCCCTCAGAGGTCCTATCGCGAAATGAACTTTTGATGTACACATGGCAGGCCAAGACCTACAAAATGATATATACATCATGGGTCTAGGACTTATAGTTGCTGAGATATAGCGATCCTTTATTAATATAGCTTATATATTAAAAAAAACGGTACTAAGGCCCCTTTTACGGCCCTGATAGGTCAGATCGCAAAATGGAAAAAAAAGTCATTTCTTGGCAGGCCAAGACCTACAAAATGATGTATACATCATGGGTCTAGGTCTTATGGTTGTTGAGATCTAGGGTGTACACGGACAGACGGACGGACAGACAAAACGGGGACAATTGAGCATTTTTTTTCGAAAATGCTCTAAAAACAGAGGTCTGATAGCATCATCCAATGAGAAAAGTCCTAAAACGTATGATATACATCTACGAAAACGGAAAATAATTCATTAGCCCCCTTAGAAAATTATTTTAATAAAAGAAAGAAAGTAAATTAAAAATAAACAGTCATTAACGTGTATCTGAAATTATGTTTTGAGATATATAAGAAATATCGTCAGAGGCGTACCTATCATTCTCACCATTAGTGTCGACTCAATAAATTGTTTATTTGTTTTATTTAATAACTAGTAACTGCCCGTTACATTCGCAACTAAAGGTTTTATCTCAGTAAAAATGTTTAATATGATAAATAATAGGAACTATTAACACGAACGTTTAAGTGCATAACACAAATAGTAAATAGCCGGTATCAGCAACATCTCTTAGTGATCTACCAATTTCATCTAAAGCATGGCTCGATGCCATCGTGCACTCATCCAGCAAAAACATTTCAGCATTTCGTAATTGATCTGCTTCAAATGTATTGTGCGCTATTTTTGTCTTACTGTCTTCTTTAATAGGAACTAATAACAATGAATTCCATGATCGGATTTTTTTTTTTATTTACAGCGAGGGCTTTCCCATTCTGCCACATACGCAGCCGACTCCCGTGAAATGACATCATGTAGGATTATTGTTTTTTTTTTAGATAAATTGAACCATCGGTAAATGACGTCATTTCACGGAAGTCGTTTATTTATTGCAAAGGTCTTCCCACTCTTCACGCACGCACGCCAAGATTAACACTTTATTAGTAGGATTTTTGATTAAATATCTAATAGAATGTCAAGTCAGTACTTGGGGCCACAATTGTGAAAATAATTGCAGCGAAAACTGCTACAATGAATCTTCTGATAGAGTAACAGGTGTCTGTGACAACGGTTGTAACGGCTTCAACAATCCACCAGAATGTAACGTAGGTATGTCATCATCATCTAAAACATAATATGAATTTAACACATTAGCAGATTTTAGCTCATATTTCTTAAATAGCTGTAAATCAATAAATTATACAATAGCCGATAAGGAAAAAACAAACATAATATTTGCTGACTTACTAGCCAGTTTTTGTAGTTTATATATACAAGCTGAATCATTTTTTTTTATTTTTACCAAAGAAACTAAATCTTATCTCTTTTAAAACAGAAACATCAAATAAATTTGAAACAGTATTTCTATTTTAAACTCACAGAATGTCAAACATTATTTCTATTTTAAACTCACAGAATGTCAAAGTGGTAGTTGGGGCCTTAACAATGAAAATAACTGTGATGAGAATTGTTACAATGAGTCTTGTGACAAAATAACAGGAGTTTGTGATATTGGATGCAACGGTTATAGCAATCCACCTGAATGTAACCAAGGTATTTTATCATGTATATTAAATAAATTAAAACTGATTATTAGATACACTTTTTTAATAAAATATGTTTTACTATTTAATATTATATTGTTGTTTAAAAAAAAATCCTCAGAATGTACTACAGGTTATTGGGGTCAAAATTGTGAGAATACATGTGAAGTGAAATGTTACAATGAAGAGTGTGACGCAGTAACAGGAGTTTGTGACAATGGATGCAACGGCTACGACAATCCTCCTGAATGTAATGAAGGTGTGTAATCGTAATGATTTTTTAATTATGTGAACATTTTAATCGAGAAATTAAATTAGATATGTGTAACAGAGCAAGTAATGGGTCACTGAGCTTGACCCATGACCCATATGACCCATCAAGTTCTTGACCCTGACCCATCATGACCCATGACCTATTGAATGTTGCTCTTTTAAAGATGGCGGCCGTCGCCATAGAAACCATTTTGAAATTTAAAACAATCGGGCGACGACGGGTTTTTTTAGGATCGGGCGGAGACTAAAGATGGATCGTGGGGTAGGGAACATTGACCCATTACCCATTGACCCATTACTTGCTCTGATGTGTAATACCATTTAATAACTTTAACGATTTTGGAACTAATTGGGTTAATTAATGTGGACATATGTATTGTTTAGATGTGTAGTTGTGACATGTTGCCATTTTGTCGACTGTCGACTTGAGTTTCCTTGATTTGATCTCCAGCGAAGACCAATGGATAGTTCAGGTTATGGCTAAACTCACCGTTTTATCTCTTGTAGTGCCACTATGGCCATTGCACTACCGGCTATGGTGGGGAGAAAAAGAATGGCGCCATAAAAATCGCCCCATTATTCGTTTATAATGGGGCGGATGGCCGAGTGGTGTAGATACTCGACTTTAAACCTGAGAGTCCTGGGTTCCATCCAGGTGAAATTCGGTGCAATATCGTCCAACAAGACCACCCAGCTTTAAATGGGTACTTGACTTAAGTTGGGGAAGTAAAGGCGGCTGGGCGTTGTGCTAACCACACAATCCCTTCATATGCCGAGGTTATAGAAACAGATGAATTCTACACTTCATCTGCCCCGATGGCCCGTTAGGGCTAGGAAGGGAACTTAACTTTTTTAAAGTGATTTTACACATCAGGAAAACATTGTGCAATGTGACTTTGAAAAGAATGTCAACGATTTAGAAAAAAAATCTTTTATAAGACTTTGCCTATTTTTTTTTCGGGCGTATGAGATAATGTATAGAATAGAGAGTTATGAACACATTAAGTTGTCAGAAAAAAAAATAATTGTATCAATATGGAACAAGATTATTATAGTATGGTTTAAGTCTGAGATAGTACAGACTTTAAAAAAAATCTACGACCGAGGAATAACAGTAAATCTATTTAAATAATACAATTTTACAGAATGTCCGAGTGGTCATTGGGGTCACAATTGTGAAAGTAAATGTGGCGATAATTGTTACAACCTATCTTGTGACAGAAGTAATGGTGATTGTGACAAATGTTGTAATGGCTATAGCAATCCACCTGGATGTTTTATAGGTAAATTGTAATCTTTCTTTCATTGTTTTTGTTTATACAATAATGAACTACGGTACTCTTTATTAAACAAAATAGCTACATGAATGATCCATGTGCACATATCCTTAAGAATGTGTTTGTGTTGAATTGGAGCCACGATTGTGTATATAAATGTACCGAAAATTGTTACGTTTCGTTTAATAGCGTTACAGGTGTTTGTAACAATGGTTGTAACGGCTAGAGTTTACACACCAGAGTGTAATGTAGAAGAGTAAACATTCTTCGTCCAATGTGTCATAGTGTGTTTAAAGAATTTTTTTTTTTTTAATTTTAAATTAAACGTATTTTAGTTATTCTAGATTTAAAACAAACATCATTCTATAATATACATCTGATGCTCCGTCCAAAACTGACCAGTGGTAGAAGCTAAGGGATTGGGCAGACCCTTATTGCCCAGTTTGGTACTAGGCATTGTACTATTGATGCGTACTTTGAGAAGTTGAAGACCAATGCCGATTCCCTTTGCAGCCGCTGCAGAGAGATTGAGGATACTGTGGAACACGTGTTATGTAAGTATCCCGGATTGGCGGGCAACAGGGTGGACAAGACAGGTCGCTTGCTTTGCCATGGCCTTTTACAGCAGTTCCATTGTGCTAAGAAACACATCGAGTTAGATTTCACAGGCTCTATGTGACTCACCCAGCAAATAAATTGTTTGAAAAGAAAGATATTTTCTGAATGATTGTATAGGACACGGCTGAGAAAATATTTGTAGGTTTAAATGTTCAAACCAATCGTACAACAAAATAAAATGTGCTTTTGACAAATGTCGTAAGTGCGTTAATACGTCACATGAATGCAACATAGGTTTGTTGAATCTTATGAAAAAGAATCTAATTTGAAAGTCTAAATGTGTGAGTGTATTTATTGAATGTTTTTATAAATGTATGTTTGGTTAAAATTTTTTTCCTTTTAATAAACGCACTGGCTCCGGTACCGTCATATGACGGTGCCGGTATCTTTTTTTTACCGCTTCCGTCAACAGAATGAACTCTTATGATGTAAAGTTATAAATGCAGTTTATATTATGATATTATTACTTACACAATTATGGTGCTCAAAATCGGCGATCGTTTTAACACATTTAAAGAGTAAACAGAATGAATGAGAACTCTTATTTACTGCAGACGTTGATGACGTTATTTACTGTTAAAAATCGGAGATACTTTTTTTTCGGGGACCATAAATAGATATTGCTCAACACCCTAACCCTATCCCTAACCCTATCCCTAACCCTATCCCTAACCCTATCCCTAACCCTATCCCTATCCCTAATCCTAACCCTAATCCTATCCTTAACCCTATCCCTAACCCTATCCCTAATCCTATCCCTAACCCTAATCCTAACCCTAATCCTAACCCTATCCCTAACCCTGACCCTAACCCTAATCCTATCCCTAACCCTATCCCTAACCCTAATCCTGAAAAAAAAAATCTGGAAAAAAAAAATTATGATTTATTAAAAAATGACCATCAATATCCTATCCCTAACCCCGATCCTGAAAAATAAAATCTGAACAAAAAAATGTATGTATCTATCAGGAATCGAACCCGCACATAGCTAGCCAAACTGGGTCTCAGCCAAGCGAACAACCTACATCACTAGCGCGCCTCACAAACTATCCTCTCATTTTAATGTATAATTGCTCGGCTATGCAATTGTTGACGGAAGCGGTAAAAAAAGATACCGGCACCGTCAAATGACGGTAACGGAGCCAGTGCGTTTAATAAATATCGCAAATACATTAAATGTTGCATTTGATTGTTTGTAAATAAATAAAAATAAATAGATAATTATTACAAAAAAAAAAAAAACTGTTCATACTATTTTAGTTTGACTATAACAACTTTGTAATCGTAGCTTTTTTATCGTTTTGTCGCTTGGCTTTAATTTAGGGTTTATTGTGTCAAATTCTTTGAAATAGTTTAAAATGAGTTTTCTCCCTGTGGAGAAATAGTTATTCGGTAGGCTCCGCCCACCGCAGTAGCTATGGCGTCATACCGCCATATTGTGTTGTGGTTTATTGTAGATTATAGTGTATACGTCATTTGGTACAAATGACGTATATTAAAACCTACAGTTGGGAGCACATGCTTTGTTTATAGTCAGTCGAGCTCTGTGCATCATAGGATGCGGATGCATGTTCTAGTAGAGTCTAGCTTTGGGCATCGATGTAGTTTGTTATTGTACTCCTCCTGGGTTTACCTTTATGTCAGTTTATGTTCAAGAATTAAATTATTGTTAATGTAACTTCACTGGAGTTAATTTCATGATTTGAGTTGTCTGAATTATTACACCTTCAACAAGTATTATCATTATAAGGACCCGTAACACTCCCCTTCATACCCATTTTCAAATGTCACCCAGTTCCCCAAATATATACATACCTAGGGGTACGCTTTTTGTTTGTTTTTTTTTTTTTTTTTTTTACATTATTGAGATCAAGAAGTAACTAACCGATATAATTTAATGTGTATATTTATAATTATGTATAAAATGTGTTATAATACGATATTTCCTATAATGCCAGATTTTTTTGTAAAATAGAATAAATGTACCTACTAATGCTAAAAGACCTTCAATTGCAGATGAGGTGAATAATTCATTTGTTTCTGTGATCTCAGAAAATATAGGGATTGTGGGGTAAGCACAACGCCCAATTGCCTCTATTACCCCCATCTTATGTCAGGAAACTAGAAACATTCTTTTGGCTATCAACAAGGACTTCTTAGGTCGACAGTCGATCATCTACACCATTCAACCATCTGATATGCATATATGCAAATAGATATGTATATATTTTTTACTAATATGATTTTCCCAGAATGCGAAGCTGATCATTGGGGCCATAACTGCAAATATAAATGTGGAACATACTGTTACAACGAAACGTGTCACACGAATACAGGAGTTTGCGATAGAGGATGTAATGGTTATAGTAATCCACCAGAATGTAATGTAGGTAAGATAATATTACATTCATCATTCAAAAATCTATCGCAGTTCAAGGGTCAGTAGAGGTGCTTAAAATCTCATTTTGAATTGTTTCCCTTTTAATTCCGGAATGTAAGTAAAAAAGAAGTAAACAACTCATCTGCGGCATGTAATTCTAAATGATCTTAGAGCGAACAAATATTACATTATTTTTACATTCATTTTACCGAGCTGATAGATGTATGCAACCTAATCTCCCTACAGTTTAGTGCCTAATTGTCTTACATTTTCTTTTAAAGTGATTAAAATATGTCTTGTATAGATTATCGTGATCGACAATTGGTTGTTAGGCTTATAAAATGTGAAATTGTTAGGCTTCTAAAATGTGAACCTGTTAGGCTTCTAAAATGTGTAAATTATTTCAAAATAATTTTTTTGTAAGGCATTTTATTTCTTATTGTCTTAATAGATTGCTCTAAAGGATTTTATGGTCCTAACTGTAGTATTGAATGCCCGCCTAATTGTAAAGATGCAACCTGCAATGAAATTGGAAATTGTATTAACTGTCAAGTTGGATATGTTGGTCATTTCTGCGATCACAGTAATGCATTTTGTTTTCTTTCTAAATAAATTATAATAGTATGTGGCTCGTATATTTTTTCTTTTAAAAATAGATTAACATAATTAAAGTAATACTTTACATATTAAAAGTAGTGATCTACATATTTACAGTAGTGGTTTCCATATCTAAATTAGTGGTTTTCAAATGTTTAAAGTAGCGGTTTATATATTTTGAATAGAGTTACGAATACGTATGATATAATGGATTATGTTTTTAATCATTACTTAATTCCAAAAAATCCAATAAATTACAATAATGTCCCCTATAAAATACCATATGGGTTCATTATAATGTTTATTGTGTTAAGTCCATGTAAGGATACAATTAATTCTATTTCATAATAAAAATCACTGATTGGACCTTTTTTGTGGTGCTCTTTTTTCATCCCAACCATTTCCGATAGTGCAATGGCCTTGTTGGCACAACGTGAGCTAAAGCGGAGAATCACCGGAGATCCAATCAGGGAACCTCCTGTCGATGGACGACCATCCGTCACAAGTAGCCAAGCCATATTGATGGCTAAAAACAGCTCCACCAATGTGTGGTCAAATACCCCCATAAAGATGTATGGAGTTGAGGACACCACCAGGACATGAACAAATCCTGAGGTCAACTATAGAACACTCCACAACGCCGCTGTTCCCTCTATATCCAAACATATTTTAATTTAACTTTCAGATAAATTTATTTCTATGAAATTGTTTCATATTCTATATTGTAGTTTGAATTGATATTGCAGTTGCAGCGGCAAAAGATTGGACTCCAGAAATTGGCACGAGCGTGGCTATTGGCGCATTGGTTGTCATAGCGATAAGTGTTGTGGTGTTGATTGTTATATGTAGAGCGAAAAGGAAACGCCCGCATACTACAGACACACCGAACAATGAAGACAACTCGCTGAAAATGTTGCAGTCTTATGACGCTGTGAAACTAAACAATGATTACCAACCATTCATTCCAGTACAAAGTAAGTCATTTGCTTTCAGTGCAGTGAACTAATACATTATTTTGGTACACTCCATTCTATTTTGAATTGTTATGAATAGTATCAAAAGATTATGATACTTATAGCATGCAAGATGAAACGATATATCTGATTCGAAGATTTATATCATCGGATCATTCTGCACCATTGGAATAGAGGGAGTTTCACTTAATTTCAAATTTCTTATATGACTCTTAAACTTCAATAATTTGTAGTTATTCAATTATGTGTTGAATTTTTCTCTAGATTTTAATGAACTCCAGTGTATTTTATGGAGCGTTCATTAATATAATTCAATCCCTATATAGTTACATCAGTTATTGTTTGCATATATGGGGTATAGAGACTAATAATTCATCATACCGGCATTGGTACAATTGAATATTGGTCGTGTGGCTAAGCGATTTAGTGTCAATCTGATGTTCCCTGGTTCGATCTCTGGTGATGACCAATGGATATTTAAGTTCATAGGTTCCCGCTATATTTCACGTTGTGTCCCCAATGGTCTTCGCACCCTCGGCTATGGTAAAAGATGAAAGAATTGCACAATCAATCAAAAGTCCCATAAGTGGTTTATGGGAAATATATGACATGCCATCTTATCTATAAATATATTTTACACACCGTAATAGGTAAGTTAAGTTGCACTGATCCATCACTAGAAACTATTAAACATACAGGTTTGTATGTGTAAAAAGCAACATCTGATTTTTAATGTTTCACAGAAATGCTTCAATCTATTCATTGGTTTGGTTATATCTCTATTTGATTATTTCAGGCCGTATTGACAGTGAAAACATCATTGACAAGGGACTTAAAGAGTCGTCAGAGTGTGAGAAGTCAACTAGCACTAATTATGAAACTAAGATTGAGCAGTGTGATTCTCTTTGATTTCAAATTTTGTATCGTGTACAACTGAATGTGAAGGAATATTACATAATCAATGTTGACTGAGCACTATTTATGTACACACATACTGTACATTTTATTAAAAGTTTATAGTAGTTTATAATTTTCATTGATTCTCAATGTTTTTTTTTGTAAACAACCATATACTTTAGTAGATTTGTCTTATCCCTCCAGCTTTAAAAGACGCAAATAATTATTGATAACTGGATCTACATAACCTTGTTTTGGTTGGAGGGTCACTGTTGTGGCGCATTGGCAGGGCGGAAATAACAGGTTCAAACTACACCTGCTACTACTGACATACTTTTCGATTTTTACATATACACATATGTTTAACAAAACTATTTCACATTGAATTTATTATTATGTCTCTGTTTTGACTGATACAATTTTAAAACTAGTGTAATCCTACCCGATTTATAATCATTTGTATTTGACTGGATACAAGGATGAATGAAAGAAACTGAAATTTGTGTAGTAAAATATACAATTTCAAAAGCTTTTAAAATGATTTTTTTTTTTAAAGAAAAAAAAAGTAATTTATATAATCAAAAGCTAAATATAAAATATAAGAATTAAAATAAAAGAATCTTACGCTTTGTGCATCAAGTTATAGATCAATAAGAATTTACCTTTATGAAAAACAACGACATTAGCTAGTTAGCCCATATACCTGATGGTCACATGATGGTCATCTGATGGTCACTTCGGTTAGCAGACAAGTAGTAGTAGTAGTGGTAGGCATCCGTCCATCTAGGAAGATGATGGTAGCGCTCTTGGTTAGTCATCAGTCGTGTTTTTGAAGGGAAGATTTGGAATGGCTCGACAGACCGATCCTGTATCGACAGACTATACCGCAGTGACCACAGTTGAATCTATCAAGTATCTGACATATGTAAAATAGAGAAGCGCAAAAAGTGCAATATGTATTTGTGTCTATGTATCACTTATTATACACAGAAAACCAGTAAGTGCAATATCAGTTATGACTTGTAGAGACCATTCTTCTACCATGTCCTGCATTTAGAAATAATACATTTTAATAGGACTAGGAGCATTTGAAAAAAAAAACTTTATTGAGCATCTACTCATCATGGACGCCATGTACCCCCTTGTTCCATCTGAATGCACTTCCAACACAAAGAATGCACAGGTTCAGGCGTCCAATAACGGTTAAAAAAACGGGACACCGGGGCAGATAAAGGGATTGTGTGGTTAGCACAACGCCAGTTGCCTTTATTTTGCCAAACTTAAGTCAGGCTTGTATTCATTAAAAAGCTCAGTAAACTTTTGAGACGACGAACCAAATAAGACCCGGAAAAATTCCAAGAATCTAACCGAGAATCGAACCCGCAACTCTCAGTTCGAAAGTCGAGTATCCACCACCACTCGGTCATATGTCCCATACACTAACCGTTGTTTTATTATCAAATTAATGCTTGAATGCAGAAAAAAGGTCATTGGAAAATCAGACCTACCTCGTAGAGACATCTTACTCAAAAACATTTTTTTTCTTTATATCTATACTTATCAATTAACTGGCTATTATGACAGAGACAACATAAACATTTGACAGAACTATACATACATCTCACATACTGGAACAAACTCTGAGAAAGTTGAAGTAAACTTAAAAAAAAAAAAAAGATTTCATTATTAATAAACTATTAAGTTGTTAAGAACTTGAAAAATCTTAAGAGGCGACACTTATGTAAATGATTATAACAGATGAAGGATATTCCTGAAAAAAAAAAGGGTCGACTTATCTACGGGCAACACGATAATCAATAAAATTGGATTAACGACATTGTACACTCAACACCGCAAGGCAACTTGGGAAATGGCGGAAACCGAAAACATAGACTCAACATTCCTTTGGCGCATCGTTTTTGCAGCTCTAATAAATTTGCTTTAAAATGTTTATGTACCCACATCATATCTAATTTCCAAATGTATCTAGACTTCCAATCTAAGTGAGGTGAAACTGCTGGATAATTCAGTTGGTAGAGTGCTTGCGGTGCGATCGAGAAGGCTGTAATCCAATCACCCCCTGATTATCAGTTTATGCCTAGTGCATGATGATAAAGCGCGAACACAAATACATATTTAAATAAAATTAGGGTAAAAGTCCAACAATATAACTTTAAAATTTAAAGAATATGATATTTGTCAAGTGATATCTTCGACTTATGCGATGGTCATAACAAATTTCGTAATCTTTGACTTAAAAATACTCCCGACTTATCTGCGAAATCGACTTTTACGTGAGTATAGTAAACAAATCCATGTCCAGCAGTTTCAACAAGGGGAAGCACCTAGTATAGTAAACAAACCCATGTCCAGCAGTTTCAACAAGGGGAAGCACCTAGTATAGTAAACAAACCCATGTCCAGCAGTTTCAACAAGGGGAAGCACCTAGTATAGTAAACAAACCCATGTCCAGCAGTTTCAACAAGGGTAAGCACCTAGTATAGTAAACAAACCCATGCCCAGCAGTTTCAACAAGGGTAAGCACCTAGTATAGTAAACAAACCCATGCCCAGCAGTTTCAACAAGGGTAAGCACCTAGTATAGTAAACAAACCCATGCCCAGCAGTTTCAACAAGGGTAAGCACCTAGTATATGGAATTAGGCGTGATTATTATAGAACTATACCAGGATATGATAACACTATATGTAAGGCTGTCTCTATACGGCGCTTTTCAATTCAGTCGGCATACAATGTCGGTCAGTTGTGAACAACTAACCCCTAACACAACTGGTTCAGAGATAAATTAGTAGGTCATCATTTAAAATACAAACAACATATCTATGTTCTGAGAATAATAGTTACAAATAATTCACAGTTGTTTGATAGTAATTGAGCTGGTCAGCTCATTTCGTTTGATCAAGCCGGATACTTTCAACAGACAAACTTCACCTAGGTATTATTTTGTTCTGTTTCGATTCAGCAGTTAACAGACAGTACACACAGTGCAACACTTCAAATTCGCAGACTTAAACAAGACATACACAAAAACGTGTCATTTCATTTACATCCAAACAAATATTCATAGTAATAGCACTGTGCAGTTTAATGGCTTAGCCACATACAAAAATAAAAAAAAAAAAGAAATAATAATTGCCTGTGACAGCATTAGCCCAACTTCCTGTATAAATGTTTTTCGCAAACAATAAATTAAATTTAAATCTTAAGTCTTTCAATCCGTATTGATCGCCATATTTTATAATGTAAAACATTTTAAACTGGACTTAAATCTTATATGTATAGATGTTGTTAGTAGAATATGCAGGTGCATCAATTCTATGCTTTATATTGATATATACTAATAACACCTAGAATAGTTCACATAGTTATATAAATGTATATGAACTGCGTTTAAGAATAGTTAAATATTTGTAATTATCAATTTTATCATTTTCAGCAATACCGGCTGCAGTGGCGTAGCGAGGTTAACTCGCGCCCGGGGCACAATACTTTTTAGCGCCCCCTCCCCATTCGAAAACCATATATTATATGCCGTTTGGCGTTAGTAGTGCCCTGAGCATAATGCACCCTCATACCCCACTCACTACGCCACTGGCAAGCTGACCTAAATTAATTTCAGATATACGTGTATGAAAATGTGTTTGTTTTTTTTATTGATGCAAGCTTACAATGTAAGATGATATGTAAGATTCTCAAGATATTACAGGAAAAGCGTCATCTTGGGTTTAAAGGTCAGTGTCTATCAAAGTCTTAGAGTTTTTTTAAACCTAACAAAGGTGAGGTCATACAAATCTTTAAAAACTGATTTAGATATGAACGTAATTAATAACTGACAATATCTAACGAAGAAATATATCTGCTCGGATCCCTAGTAATTACATTCAATAAAATAAAACTAAGTATACTGTAGCTAGATAAACGATAACTTTGTCTTATAGGTCTACTAGAAATTCAAAGAAATATTCAGTTATTGCCTATTCAACATGATGTGTATTTAAATATAATAGTTGTACTTAGTGGACTGCAATACGGAAAATAGAAATCAATTGAACTCTACACATTGGTGGAAAGACTGGTGGGGTGGGGAACTTAAGATAAATTAAACATTTGTATTTAGGTCAATGTGAATACGGATATATAGAACACATTTTTGTGTAAACAATATGTAAATAGTGGGATTTGGGGTTATACATAAAGATACTATTCTGTAGAGATAAATAGTAACGTGGACATATAGAGTATTGAGATGTCGGTAACGTCTAGACAAAAAAAAAAAGTAAATATTGGGATTGGGCGGGGGCATAGATAAAGAAAATATTTTGATGAATTCAGTTGTCTAATGGGGGAGGGGGGGTTGTAAATACAGATGTGGTGGATTAAGGTAATATTTTGAAGAAGTACATGATATAATTGGCGTGGAGGTAAATACAGAGGGGGTAGATAAAGCCAGTGCCAAACCTAGGAATTTGGCGGCCCGGGGCTTGGCCTCTTTTGGGCCCCTGCATTTTGACTCTCGGTACCATGACACGAGATTATGTACTTTATATTTAATGTAAAAAATGATTTTGGGGGATCCCCTCAAGCTGGGGCCCGGCGGGACTTTCGATTTTGGACTCCCCTCACCCCACCCTATCCTAGCTACGCCTCTGTGTTAATTTTTTTTAGGATATGAAAGAATGAAAAATCTAATTAGTTGTTGCTTCTTTTTCTTACAGCATCCTAAAGGATAAATTATTTCAATTAAAAAAAATGTCAAAGAGATCTAATTAGTTACTTTTCATTAAAACAACTAAAAGGATACATTCTGAAAAAAAAAAAAACTCTCCGAGAGGAATCGAACCTGGATAGTCAGCATAAAAGTGCGTTTAGCCCTCGCAGCTAACCATTCAGCCACCCCGCCACACAAAATTATTTATAATTGCAATGTACTTGATTGATGCCAGTCGAATAAAATCAGGTCTTTTAAAAAAAAAAAAATTAGATTCCGCTGCTTGTACATTCAAATAAGATTAAACAGCTTTGCTAGAACTTTAGTATATTGAAATGGTATGTATCGTCATCATCTCGTTATAAGAGTAACAATTTGAATATGTACATTGTTAAGTACGAGCATGTATGTCATATATGACTCAACACAATCACTTTAACTGGGAAATATATACACTTGAACTTTAAGTGAAATATTGTGTACCAACTGAATTTTTTTTACGCACACATTTCCTCAATAATGTTTATCAGTGGTCCCCAACCTTTGTCTCGCCACGGACCGGTCGACGTTTGATATATAATTTCACCGCGGCCCGCTGGAAGAAGGGGAGGTGAATTTGGTTATTTCTCTTCCATGGAAAGTTGCAAAATCCCGAGAGAAATACACAATAGTATAGGAGTGAAGGGCTGTGATGATGATGAAATTTAATGAGCAACATTTTATGTTTCTTGGGCGGCGCAGTACCATTCGATCCACGGCCCAGGGGGTGGGGGACTCTTGTCCTATAGCACTAATTCACCTCTCCCTAAGAGGGACATACATTAGCTGTCTCAACAAGAGGTGGTCGTCAAATCCTACTAAACCTCACTGGCTCACTCGTTCACTACCCACGCACGTGTTCTTTGATCTCATTTTATCATCAGTCAACCACTGATTCTCTCCCCTCGTATTATGCATTCGTGCTTGCACAGCAATCCTATACACACGTGACCTTACTTCCCCCCCCACACACACACACATTCAATCTGTGACATGAAGTTTATTTTATTTTATTAAAGATAGGTAAAATGCTGTAGATAGTGATTTCCTACTAGTGACCATCCTTTAGTTAAATGCCATTATGGTGGTTTAACTACCATCCAATTTGAATGATAACTCACAATCTAAACGAGAGTATACCTTAACTCATAAATGTACCGATGATATCATATAAAAATCATAAGTGCACGAAATGTTGGAATATTTTTTGTATTTTTGTTTATCACATTTTTTTTGTAGTGCTTGAAAATATAGCCATGGATTTTGTTAAGGCTAAAAATAGAAACATTTACATCTCAATGAAAAACACATTTAATCAATATTAACCATCAGTATTCTATTTGCCTTTTATTAAAACTATTGAGTTAGAGTTTTATCTACTCTGAATTGCAATTTTCGATAATTCATTAACAATTCTAAAATTAAAAAATAAACTAAGAAAGAGGAACAGACAAAAAAAGAACAATGTAAAGAGAGGATTAGAGAGGAAGGGAGAAGCTGAATATAGATCAATGCAATGCCCAGCCCCGTAGCGTGAAAATTCTACAGCAGGGGCCGGGAATTCCACAGCAGGGGCCAGTCCAATAGCAGCGGGGGGGGGCAGGAAATAAATGTTACTAAGTAGAACAAACAAGCAGAGGGGGCAAGACGAAACGCCGGGGAAGGGGCCCGGCCCCCATCCCCCACGCGAACGCTACGGGCCTGGCAGTACCTCTCCTTATTTTTCAATATATTGTCACATTTACGACAAGCCATTCTTATGTATAGGAAAACGACCGACTAGTGCCCCCACTTGAAAAAGGGGTTCCTTTTATATTTTAAATCTTTCAATTTATAATCCAAAGAGTTCCTCGGAAGATATATTTACCTATGGTCCCAATACATGTTTAGCATCTTCTGCCCTTGGTCCCAAAATATATAAAAACTGCTGTGTGCATTGATCAATACTTATGTATTACAGTTGACGACTCTGGTTGGAGATTAAGGTATTTCAATCTTCAAGCCCAGGACAGCGGTAATACAACCATATTCATCTACACTGATACAGACAATGAGGATAAGTTGAATTACAGTTCTGTATTTGAACGGTGGCCTGGTCTCTGGAGTTAAAGTCAGTCAAACCAATATCAACAACAAAACAAACCAAATAAGCAAAGTAACAGACAAAGTACCGTATGTGTCAATAAATGAATTTGAAGCTTTCGGAGGCATTATAATATTTTTTTTCTAAGTAACATTATTTTTGTACTTACTAACAAAATTTATAATTTTTATGTTGTTAGTAAAGTTAGATGTTCGAAATTGTGTTGGATAGATAAAATGAAAAAAAATTTCTGTGATTAATCCTAACTCTCGTTTAACCAAAACACAGATAAAGTACATACAGATAAATCTCAGTTGCAAAGTCTTAGTTAAATCCCATTATTAAAGAACTTCAATAAATGCATCAACACACAATGTAAACGTTTTATTGAGCATCAAAGCTGATCTATGCATTCATACACTCTTTCAATCTATATGATAGAAACAAACTGGCTTCTCTAGAAATTAAAAGACCAAACAAATGTAAAACGGTTACATTCCAATACAACTAGAAAAACTTCTGGAAATACAATGATGCATTTAAGTTAGGGTTCGTTTACTTATAACGTATTGCCTTGGGGGTGGGGGGGTGGGGGGGAGGGGAGGGGGTGAGTGCCGAAGAGTGACAGGCAATAATGGGGGGAGTGTCAAAGTAAAATGAAAGCGTTTCGTAATAAGTGAATGGCCTCTTATACTGATAAAATGGGTGAACAACCTGCGACCTCTTGGGGCCTTAGATGAGGTAAATAGCGGCCGAGAAAACGAAAAGATTAATATGTATTTATTTCTTAATAAATGTATTAATATAAATCAGTCTGGTGGCCGCTCTAACTGGAGTAGAAAGTACAATGCAAACGTCAGGTGTGACAAGGTTGTGAGCCACTAGTCAATAATAGAGTTGTTGATCATTATTTGATCATGCACATTTGTCACAGAGAGAGAGAGAGTTTGTAATGGTATTCATGGTCGGGGAGAATATCAGTGTGTATCTGGAGGTGTGTTATCTGTGTGTCTGTGTGTAACTGAACTGCATAAATGAATGCATTAAATACAGTTATCTTAAATTACAGATTGCGAGCCAGGCATGTGGGGGTTAAACTGCACCGATCAATGTAAAAGCCCATGTATTGACCAATGTGTTAGAGACGATGGATCATGTAACATTTTCTGTGTAGGATACTCTCATTTGGCCATTTCCACCTACTTGTACGATAGGTAGGTATATAGTACTTATTACTATAGTATCAGTCATCTATCTATCTATCTATCCATCTATCTATCTATCCTTTCATCTATCTTTCTATCTCTCTCCATCTCTATCTATCTATGTATCTATGTATGTATTTATCTATGTACCTATCTATCTATCTATCTATCTATCTATCGATATATATATATATATATACATATATATATATATATATATATATATATATATATATTTATCTATATCTATCTATCTTTCTATCACTCTCTCTCACATACACATATACACATTCACTTGCTTTCTAATAACTCGGCCTACTCTTCATTGAAAAGCTCAAGGTTTATACTTTGTTTTTATTAATCGAATCCCTTTTATTAAAATCAAAATTTAAAGTATTGTTACAACTCTTAAATACTGTTTTTAAAATCAAAACAACACACTGGCCGGCGTGGGTTCCAAGAATTTACTATTCTTTTAACATTGACAACGACAACAATATCACGGCCATCTTCTTGCCGGCTTCAACGTCACTGTCTCTACTGCGTCATCGCGTTCACTGTAGATTGTACGGTGCGCACCTAGAGGGTCGTAACAATGCCCCCCTCTTAAATCTGTCCGTATAGTCTGTCCACGTGAACCACTTTCATCTTTGCATAAGCACTTCTCTGTATTCTGTATACGACGTCGTTAAGTCCATTGGCATAATCTGTTTCCATGGAGGGAGCGTCTCTGGGAAGCCCGAACAGAAGGTCACAAGGTAAGCGGAGTTCCCGGCCAAACACTATCGTTGATGGCAAGTGACCCGTCGTTTTGTGGGTTGCTCGTCGGTAGGTTTTATCGCAGGTGCATGCGTTTAGCCGTCTGATCTTCCTGCATATTTTGGCGTCAGGGATGCTGGCGTAGAATTTTGGATCGATCGGGGTGCTTGTTCCTCTGGACCAGCTCTTGGGACTGGCCACCAGAGCAGGTGTGCCATCAGAGTGTGCTAGGTGTGCCATCAGATGGTACTAGGTATGCCATAAGAGTGTGCTCGGAGTACCATCAGACGGTGCTAGGTGTGCTATAAGAGTGTGCTAGGAGTACCATCAGACGGTGCTTGTGCCATTAGAGTGTGCTAAGTGTGCCATCAGACGGTGCTAGGTGGTCCATCAGACGGTGCTAGATGTGCCGTAAGAGTGTGCTAGGAGTACCACCAGACGGTGCTTGTGCCATTAGAGTGTGCTAGGTGTGCCATCAGACGGTGCTAGGTGGTCCATCAGACGATGCTAGGTGTGTGATCAAAGTTTGCTAGGTGTGCCATACGACGGTGCTAGGTGTGCCATCAGACGGTGCTAGGTGTGCCATAAGAGTGTGCTAGGAGTACCATCAGACGTTGCTTGTGCTATTAGAGTGTGCTAGGTGTGCCATCAGACGGTGCTAGGTGTGCAATCAGACTGTGCTAGGTGTGCCATCAGACGGTGCTATGTGGTCAATCAGACGGTGCTAGGTGTGCCATCAGAGTGTGCTAGGTGTGACGTCAGAGTGTGCTAAGTGTACAATCGGATGGGGCCAGGTGTGCCATCAGACGGTGCTAGCTGTGCCATCAGAGTGTGTTAGGTTTTCCATTAGACAGTGCAAGGTTTGCCATCAGACGGTGCTATGTGTGCCATCAGAGTGTGCTAGGTGTGCCATGAGAGTGTGCTAGGTGTGCCATCAGACGGTGCAAGGTATGCCATAAGAGTGTCCTAGGAGTACCATCAGACGGTGCTAGGTGTGCCATAAGACGGTGCTAGGTATGCCATAAGAGTGTGCTATTAGTGCCATCAGACGGTGCTAGGTGTGTCATCAGAGTTTGCTATGTGTGCTATAAGAGTGTGCTAGGTGTGCCATCAGACGGTTCTAGGTATGCCATAAGAGTGTGCTAGGAGTACCATCAGACGGTGCTAGGTGTGCCATTAGAGTGTGCTAGGTGTGCTAGGTGTGCCATCAGACGGTGCTAGGTGTGCCATCAGACGATGCTAGGTGTGTCATCAGAGTGTGCTAGGAGTACCATCAGACGGTGCTTGTGCTATTAGAGTGTGCTAGGTGTGCCATCAGACGATGTAAGTTGTGCCATCAGACAGTGCAAGGTGTACCACCAGACTGTTCTAGCCGTGCCATCAGTATGTGCTGGGTATTCCATTAGACAGTGCTAGTTTTGACTGGGTAATGAAATAAAATAACTTCATAGTTTTTCTTTCCTTCTTAAGACTACAATGTTTACAGAAACATTACATCCATGACATACTGTAACTGATTAATATATATCCGTTGTGATAAACATTGAGTTTCACTGTTATGTGTTTCAGTATTGAGGCCTTGGTTGATCTAACAATGTTTCCATTAGAAATTTCTCAACTTGTACGTAAAAACATACAGTACTTAAAAGCCAGTGGTTCTCAAAAAATGAATCGCGACACACAAACGACAAACGAATTTCGATTTGGTCGCGCCAAAACTTTCATCAAATGATCGAAAATCTTTCTCTCTCTCGCGCGCGCGCTTATATGCATGTCTACAACTCTATTTTTCGATTTGCAACAAAACCACACTTTAATAAATCTATAAAGAGGTAATCAATTTATACAATTAATGTTGCTTTTACTTTCCTTTGTTTATCGCATTTCTTCTTTGCGTGTTTGTCGCGAAACAAAAGTTGTTGTCAAAGTGGGTCGTGAATTGAAAAAAAAGATTGATTGAGAACCACTGACGTAATCAAATGTTGAGTTTTAAAGTTAACTGTTAGTGTGACAGTAATGTACAGTTCATCTCAGGCTAGTTTCCATGCTGCTAGATGGCATGTCAGAAAACACTTCATAAGCTGTATAATAAATCTGGCAACACTGGCAAGTTATGACTAGCACTGTAAATAAGAATTTGAATCTTAGCCTATTATTAAACAGCGTGTTTTTCACGACATTGAGAGTTATAAAGCATGTGCCGATTAAATGAAAGAAAATACTGATACCATCCAACATCTACAAATGTTTAACACATACAATTATACATTTTCTATTACTGCACGTTTTGCAAGTTTCTTATATTTCCAGAGGTTATATATTTCAGTAATAGTTTATATGTTACATGTTAATTTAAACAGTAATTGCCGAAATGTTTCCTTTCACTCGTCTGTTGTTGGTGGCCCATACCGTGATAGAGCACTCTCGAGAATAGTTGTTGGTGGCCCCATACCCAGACATATGACTCTGAATATCTGCTGTTGGTGGCCTATACCCTGACAGAGGACTCTGGAGAATTGTTTTTGATGGCCCATATCTTGGCCAAGAACTCAGGAGATCTGTTGTTGGTGGCCCCATTCCCTGATATGAGTGAAGGGCAATGATGATGATAAAAGTGTTATTATTTCATCATTTCATTAACATGGTTTTTATGTAGACTGATGTCAGTCGACTATTTAATGTTTTATTATGAAATGACGTATTTTATTTTTATGGTGAATAATTTTTTTACCATTATAAAAAGGTTGCATGCACAATTATTTACATATGCATCTGTTTTATCAATTTTCAGTTCTCAGACTCTCGTACTGTCTATTTCTCTGTTTTGCGCTCTCAATGAAAATACAAAAGTCTTTAAACATTTAGGCTACAGTTTAAAAACTACATTTGGGTTTTTATAGAAAAAGAAAAAAAATTCAAAATCAGACATGTGGCCAGAGTAATTACCTTCCTTGTTATTTACGTATCGCACATATTCCAGTTTAACAGTTTATTAGCTTGCTTATCTAACTTACGTATCACAGTTAATGGGCAGGAAATAACGCAATTAAACGTGGCAGAAAATAAGGGATTTTAAAAATTATATATGTGTGTGTTGTCTATTCATTAAATTTGTATTAGTTTTCTGTACTTCTGGAGGATTGTATGTTGCAGTTTTCTGAAAGTTTGAGTCATAGAACAGTAGAAACAAAATCATGTGCCACAAGAAGCAGTCTTTTGTTTTCGTTATTCTATTGCATTCTCTAATGATTTATACAGCTTTAGGTAAGAAGTATTGTTTTTTTCTGTAACAATATTTACAGCAATTTAATCATAAAAAGACATTTACTGATCTGGTTTGTTAAATCATCTAAAGAGCCAAATAATAAACTTTTGATAATTAGTATGAATAGTAAAGTATTATTACAAAATGAGCAACGTATTTAGTTCATATTTTAAGATGTAATGTACATGTGTAATAGAGTGTAAAGTTCCCGGAGCAGATGATGTGTAGAATTCATCTGTTTCCATAACCTCGGCATATGAAGAGATTGTGTGGTTAGCACACGCCCAGCCGCCTTCACTTCTCCAATTTAAAATCAGGTAACCATTTAAAGCTGGGTGGACTTGTGGGACGACTTTAAGCAATATTTTCCCTGGAAAAATTCCAAGGTTATCACCGCGGATCAAACACAGGACTCTGAGGTCAACAGTCAAGTATCTTCACCACTCGGCCATCCGTCCCACATAATAGAGAGTGAATGTTTAAAAAAAAAGACAAATACATTATTATCATACAATCAAATTTTGCATTCCTTGTAAATTGTAATTCAAGCATAAAATGTTTGTCAACCCCTGTTTATCGTAAACATTATTTGACAAAAAATCTGGACAATGACTGACTGAGAGGGCGTGCCTATGCCAACCCTGCATAACGCCTACTAAATTGAGCAATCCACACCGTCATAATTTTAAGGATCCTGCAAAACTCTAAATTAATTTTCATTAACAATTCAACATAGTTATTTCAGTGGTAAATCCTTAATCAGATTTCTTTTAAGGAAACCTCAAAATGTTTTATTCTCCAGGAAATGCACAAGATATTAACATGAAAGTGTTAATGAGTTGTCCTTCTTTGCCCATGTCATGCAAAGATGTCCAGAGTACTCAAGACAGAGTTGTCGTTACTCTTTCATCAGGGATCAAAGTCATGTGTGACACCAAGACTGATGGCGGGGGGTGGACCATCTTCCAGCGGCGGATTAACGGAAAGGTGGATTTCTATCAAGGTTGGGAAGAGTATCGCTTCGGTTTCGGAAATTATACTGTTGGAGAATTTTACCTGGGCAATGAAAACATTTTCCAGTTGACGACCAGAACAAAGCACCAACTCAGAATTGATCTTGAGTTTAATAAGGTCAGATATTTCGCACAATATTCACTGTTTCGCCTATTTGGTGAAAACGAAAATTACCGCTTGAAAATAAGTGGCTATTCCGGAAATGCAACAGATGACCTAATTAAAGGACATGCTGATATGATGTTTAGCACATTTGATAAGGACAATGATGGCGGATCTGGAAACTGTGCTCTGTCATATCGCGGTGCATGGTGGCACAATTCATGTCATAATTCCAATCTAAATGGAGTGTGGGGGAGTAGAACACGGGGTGAAGGTGTAATCTGGCATTCCGTGACTGGTAATACTGCAAGCGCAACGTTCACCGAAATGAAGATTAGAGAAACAGAGCCCTAAGTTAAAGGGCAATTATCTTCCTTAATATCTCACACCGTACATATTGGATATTTATCGATTATATTTTTAAGTCAAATTAAAGTGTGTTATCGTAAAATCATTCAATAAATACAATTAATACACTTGTTTTTGTTGCATGGTAACTTTTTATGTTTCATAATTATTTTTAAATGTATAATACTTTTTTTTTATTTTTCTAGTCAGTAATTATGTATATGATTTTTCTTTTAGTTGATTCTATAACCGTTTTATGGTTGACTAGACGACTGCATGCATCGGGTTCCCGACTTTTATCTTCCGTAGTACCTCCATAGTTTTTAAACACTTGTTTATGTTAAAAAAATGATAAAAAGGCACCAACGAAACAATCCATCAAAAGCTAAAGGCCTAATAACAGGGCTATTAAAATAATATCTAATATTTAGATCAACACGCAAAACTGAGGCTGTTGATGTTGATTTAAATAAAATGGCGAATTCCTTGTTAAATTATAAAGCTTAATCTCAATGTTAAAATTGTAATATTACGGTCTAGTTAATACAATTTAATTCTAGAGTATGGTGTAAAGCAAAGTATTCATGGATGAAAGCAAGTTTCAAAACATTACGATAAGAAGAGACGACTACAACGGACACATGTAGGCTATGTGAATATAAAATGTCCACAAACAACAAGCCTCATGTCGAGACATCAGCAGCTATAAAAACAGAGTGGTGACTCTACTGGACGATGGTCATCTGGTGATGTGTTACTGGCGTTGAAGGCTGGATTGAATTTTATCGTCGATGAGAAGAGTATAAATATAGATTTGAATGACGTTTTTTTTTTCATTTGTAATAGTTTGCATTAACACTTCATCCATCTATTCTTGGCCTGAAAGCATTTCATTAACGTGTTTATACACCAGCTGCCAGAGTCTTCTGTAATGTGTTTGTACACCAGCTCCTAGAACCTTCTGTAATGTGTTTAAACACCAGCTCCTAGACCCTTCTGTAATTTGTTTAAACATCAGCTACCAGACCCTTCTGTAATGCAATTTCTAGAATTTCTTGGGCTCCATTAAATTCGCAGACCCTGGGCTCAGTGCCTAACTTGGGGGGTTCAAATCACTAGGAGCGGCTCTTTTTCGGGAACTTATTGCGGCGTTTTCAGCATGAGAATGGTGTAGAACTTTTAGAGTCAGCTAGTTACATTTCTGGCTACAGCAAAGGGGTACAACATCAACTTATACAGTTAGTCGATGCTATCAGTGCCGTAGCGAGCTTAATACCTTTTTACGCCCGCCCCCCGCCCCCTCCCGCCATTCAAAAACTATATAATATTATATGTAAAATATACCATATGGCGCCCCTTTCTGAGTAGCGTCCGGGGCATGATGCCCTCCATGCCTACCCATCGTTACGCCTCTGGATGCTGTAAATGAACTGGCATTTAGTGTTTGCGTGTGGTCAGAGAGCCCACAGAAGATAGAAATAGTCAGGGGGCACAAGTTGAGCTCGTGGTAGAACTACCATATTTACCTTGTCATACACCAATTATCTCCCATCAAACATTTGAAAAAAAAAAGACATGAAAAAGTTCATCGGTAAATTAGTCATCGAGGTCTCGATGTTGTTTTAACCCCATAGTTGTGAAGAAAGTTAATTCTTTTAATAATGTGTACACCGAAACTAGTTTTCCCCAGTAATAATTCTGTCTATGAAAACGTACAACTGTTGAATATATACATTTCTAATAGCGATTAAATGTAAACATAACTCGCTGTATCGTATTTTTGTCCTCAAATCGCTTCCGCATTCGCTTGCGCTTTTGTAGCTTCTGTATTCTGGGGATATATTACCATACCATCAATGTTTCAAACTTGCTGATTGTATCATGTAAATACTTTAAGAGACTAGCCTCGTACAGTATTATGATTTGGCACAACTAGAATCCTGACTAGGGGTTTGACCCGATTATCCCGTACCCCCAACACATACACACTAACCTATATATATATATATATATATATGATGAACGCATTTAGTCGTACATATAGTATTTTGTTTCCTAATTATTTAAGGATCACTTTTTTTCTATATTGACGCTAAACATTTCATTCAATACCGGACACCACCCCTGTTTCCGTTATTTACATCTTTAATTTATTATTTGTGTACGTATGTACCACAAACATTAGCTCAGTGGTATCTTTGGCTGACCCTCAATCGAACTTCTTCCCCACCTCCTCTCTTCCATTTAATCTGGGCACGGCCAACTTGGGCTAGTGATCGACGTCAAACCTATTGTAAGCCCCGAGTGTTAAAGCAGTGTGTGTGTGTGTGTCTCCGTAAATCTTTTATTACCGCCCCTTATATGCGGACACTACGTGTTTCCAAACTATACTATCACAAGACGGGTCATCTCTGTTCATAAACAATATATCACACCCCATTGCATTGACATAGACTATTTTTAACAATAGAATCATTAATAGCAACTCGTTTATACGAACACATCGGTGACTAAGTTATAATTGATATATGCGATCTTCTGTTGGTGATGTTTCAGCATTGCACGTTTATATTATCGTAACTGTTGTACTGCTAGCAGTAAATCTGATTATCAACTCAATCTTTGAATGTATGATGGAGTAAAGTATGATTGTATAATGGGTGTAAATTATGATTGTATGATGGGGTAAAGAATGGCATAAATTATGGTTGTATGATGGGGTAAAGTCAATTGTATGATGGAGTAAAGAGTGATTGTATGATGGCGTAAATTATGGTTGTATGATGGGGTAAAGTCAATTGTATGATTGAGTAAAATTTGATTGTATAATTGAGTAAACCCATTTAAGTGGCACACTGTAGAAATAGTTTGACTATATAAATGCAAACACATTTTGTTTTATAATTAAGAATTGATAATTACGTGTTTTTCGATTACCTGGATCACACATATGTCTTTTCTCTGCACTCACTTCATCGATCAATATCTAATTAGTGCTGGATTAAGCATTATGCTAATAAGGCTAAAACCTAAGATTCCCTAACAGACATCGGTCATCATTTATCAGTTTATCTCAAATGTGTGGTAAATTATCTCACATTATTTAGGTCTCTTTTATTGGTATAAACCAACAAGTCTTAGGCCCACAATGACCTAAGTCCGGCCATACGTACAGTACATGACTATGGTATCTATGTTAAAAACAAATGAATGAGTCACGTGTACAGTTTTTAACCAATTAAACTATACGTCATACGTGCTCTTAAGAAGAGGATTTGAAAATTTTAAAAAATCCACTTAATTCTACCCCCCCCCCCCCATAATTGTTATACTAGAGAGACGGGGAAGGGGGGAGGGAGAGCAGTTGTATTGAGCTCTCGACTGTCGATTTGAGAGTCGACGGGTTCGATCCCTGGCAAGAACCGAGGCAAGGGGGGTATTGTTTCTGGTAAAAAGAGGATAAAAGTCTCTTAAGTCAGCTTTAAATGAGTACCTGACTGGGCAATGTGCTAAGCTGTAATTCTATCATATATCGTTGTTATAGAAACAGATGAATTCTACACTTTATCTGCCCCGATTGCATTTTGGGACTTAAGTGAAATTTTTTTTCGTATCATTGTTGTAACGACATTTAAACTCAGAGTTCTAAGCTACACAATTGAAGAGGAAGTTAGAAGGTGACGTTGATTTTAAAAATGTGTAATTCACTCTTAACGAATGAGAAGTAGTAATTCAATAATTGTTTACGTGCAGTGATGAGTCTTAGGAAACTAAAAAGCTACTAACTATTAGTTTGACAATTTTTTATTAGTTATAGGCGAAGTTTAACTAAGTGAAGAAATGTGACTTAAAAATGTAGATAACTTTTCATTTTTATTTAGTAAATAAGTAAGAATTGAATTAAAATATTGAGTTAATTTTTGAATATTTTCAGAATATAATATGTGCACTGTATTTCCTCTTCTATGTGAAAGTTATACCTATATATAGAAGAAGTTTAATTATCTTGAGAACATTAATACTTCAATTCCATTTGGAAATGTAACCATGAACCCAATAAACTCCTAACAAAAGTCTTCAATTACGGTAACCCGTTTTGTTTCTCTTTGATATTATTTTTCGTTAAATTATCTAATGGATTTACCAAATCTAACGTATACATTTGACTATAGTGATGTTCCATAGATTATGACTCGTTTGATAGACAACACAATTTCCTACATTTTCCATTTCAAAAAGTCGATCGGCAGTATATTGTATATCACCTCATTTCTTTCATAAATGTCAAATGTGATGCACAAGTAGAGGTTACTATACTGGGCTGTGTTTACTAAGTAATAATAGTCCGCCAAACACCATTCCTCTGCCAAACAACATTACTCAAAAGAACTGTAGAAGGTATCCGTCGTAAAGAGCGCCAGCAAAAATGTTAGTATGACAATTAAAAAAAAGGAAGTTGGTAATAAAGAATGAATTATAGAAAGCCGCTCATGGAGAAGCAATTATAGAGAAATATGTCTGTTGGCGTGTCCACTCACCTCCCAACGACCATATCAGTTACGTCCATGATGGTTTAATATACTAGGCTTTCAATATTGTCCGACACTTTGGGGTCAATCATGACGGACAGGTGGACACGACAACATTTTTATTGTGCTATGTTTACTAAGCTTTGTTTACATTTGGTACCATACACTTTGGGTCAATCGTCACACGCCAGTGGACGCTACTACAGTTTTTATAGGGCTATGTTTACTAAGCTTTGTTTACACTTGGTACCAAACACTTTAGGTCAATTGGTATGTTCATTTGATACTACTACTGTTTAGTGTTGGGCTATATTGACTATATTTACATTTTGTACTATGCATAGCAGTGGACTCTACTCCTGTTTGATATTGGGTTATATTGATCAGTAGTTAATAGAATTATTTTTTGCACTAATGATAGATGTTATTAACAGATGGATAATGTATCAGTGTAACCATATTGGCTTCTACTATCGAAGTAGCCGCAACCATTGTGCCACGAGACGGTGCTCTGTGTGCCATCAGATGTTGCAAGGTGTGACGCGAGAGGTGTTTGGTGTACCATGCACCTTTTTTGGCAATTTTTTAAACTTAATACAAATAATATTATTTATAACTTTTTTTTTAAATTTAATTGTTATTTTATTGTAAAAAATGGACTTAATACATTAAAATTTAAAAAAAAAATATTTACGAAATTTTAATGAATACAATAAAATAAAATTATTATCTTGTTCTTGAATTAGAGTACACTAAATGCATTTATATACACGGAGGAATAATATTCGAAATCATATAGTTAATCATAATTTATATAAATCAAATATTAAACTTATAATAATCATAATAATCATTTATTATTCAAGAAAGAAAATAAATATGAAATGAATAAGTTGCTTTTTACAACTATAGGTAAATATAAAAAATGCCACCCCAAGGTAAGTGCCGCTGTAACGTATTTTCGACATCAAATTCGCTTCCTCATTCGCTTTCGCTTTTATATCTTCTGAATACTGGAGATATCTTGCCATGCCGTCAATGTTTCAAACTTGCTGATTGTATCATGTAAATACTTTATGAGACTGCCGTACATTATTATGATGGTAAACAACTTAAATCCTGACTAGGGGATTCCCCCGATTAACCCCCCCCCCCCCCCCGGACCTTGCACACACACTAACCTATATATATGGTGAACGCAATTAGTCGTACATGTAGTATTTTGTTTATTTATATAATGATCACTGTGTTCTACACTGACGCTAAAACTTTCATCCAATACCGGACACCACCGTTGTTTTCCTAATTTAAATCTTAAAATTGTGTACATATTTACTACAAACATTAGCTTACTAGTATCTATGAATGACCTCAATTGATATCCCTCCCCTTTCTCTTCCATTTGATCTAGGGCACGGCCATCTTGGGCTAGTGATCTGAGGGTCATATATTGTATACCCCAAGGGTTAAAGCAGGGTAAACCTTTTATTACCACCCCCTGATACGCTGCCTCTATGTGTTTCCCAACTATACTATCAATCAAACTATTCTACCACAAGACGGGTCATCTCTGTTCATAAATAATACATCACGCACTTGCTTTCAGTGGCGCCGAGAGCCAACACGGGCCCCAGGGCAGGACATCATTGCGGGCCCCTAAATAAACAATAAGTCATGAACAGATTGACATGGTCGGGGCGGCCGGGCCCCCTTACATATGGTGGCCCCCTGGCAATGACCCCCCTGCCCCCCTCTTGGCGTGCCTGCTTGCATTGACATAGATTATATTCACACATAACGAATAAGAAGTAATTTAATAGTTGTTCACGTGCAGTATTGAGATAAGGCTAACTAGTTAATAACTAAGACTTTAATTAAAATATTGAGGTACTTTTTGAATATTTTCAGAATATAATATGTGCACTGTCTTTCCTCTTCTATGTGAAAGTTATACCTATATATAGAAGCAGTTTCATTATCTTGAGAACATTAATACTAGTCCATTTAGAAATGTAACCATGTAACCAGTAAACTCATAACAGAAGTATTCAAGTATGGTAGCCCGTTTTGTTTCTCTTTAATATTATTTTTCGTTATACTATCTAATGGATTTACCAAATGTAACGTATACATTTGACAATAGTGATGTTCTGTAGATTATGACACGTTTGCAGTGGTTTTCAAGGTGTGTATAAAGTCTAAAGTTAAGTTGTATATATTTGTCTAAAACAACATGAAAGTAAATATTTAAAATATAGCGGTGATCAAATTGTGCCGAGATGATCTGAAGTGGGTCACTTAATTTAGAATTTACTGCCAATATTTGCTATTAGACCAATGTTGGACATTGGCCGTGCTTTATTTTCATCGACTTCAAAGTGACTAAAAGTTGAGTTCATTTTAAATGAGAGGTCTATAAACAAAACATTTTTTATGGTACTTATAAATGTGGGTAGAGATATTTTTAGGTATACACAAATTATGTGACGGCCATTGTTCCTAGTAGCCAATGACACGACCGGGCTTAGGATGATATGAACCATTGCTCCAATTTACTTTTAGAATATCACTATCAGTCATGGCTCTTGCCACAGGCTAGAAGAGGGGCCTCGCCAGTATCTGATTAAGTTGGGCCCCCCTCTATTCGTAATGCCGGCCTAGGCCAATGGTGCCACAAAACAGTAAAAACTATAATTAAATATCATGCTATCAGGGCCTAACAGTTACTTTCGCAAGGGCCCAAAAAAATTCGTTTTCTTAGGTCTACAAAAACATAAGAAAATTGTTGATTGTGGATGATGAGTTTTTTCTTTACTTATAATTATAATACTAAATCAGTTTTTTTATGATGTTGAATATTTTTTTTTTTTACCTTAAGCATATCTCGCTTCTTCAAATATATTAGCTGCTCTAAGACTAATAAGACTATCAAAAAGGCTACTTTCTTAATATCAATTCTGGACAGATAATACTATTAACTGCTCTAAGATAATAGGCTATTTTTTTATGTCAATTCTGGTCATATTATAAATTTATCTCGGATATTATTTAGTTATAAAGCTAATGTAGCCCATATGTATACCATTAAACCATATCATACAAATTCTTATTTTCTTATGTACATATTGTTTGTCTGATAATACAGCCATGTATAGTAGAGTCATTTATTTATAAAAAAAGGCTTTTTGATTAATAATTAATAAAAAATGTCTTTAACAAATGTACTTTTACGAAAAAAAAATTTTACAAGTGAGGCAAAAATTATGAGCTAGTTGTAACTATCTATTAAAATTAATTGTATTTAAAAGTTTAGCTAAGACAGTTCAGCTGAACATAAGTTTTTAACTAATGTAAGTGACCATCACTGTTTACGTGACAATGACGTCATCTAAACGACACAAGTGAGTGAGACAGTAGTTTATCAAGAGGGCGTAACGAACAGATACTTCACTGTGTCATTATGATTATGAAAATTGTGTTCATATCGTAACATTTAAAACAAAGATGAAGTTTGTACATGTGCTCGAAGTTCTTGTCTTAAACACTGAAACACGACACAATATGTCTCGCCTATCAGATCATAGTTTGTTTTTTTTTAAAAGGGAAAAATACGTGCTGTAGCTGAATTGCAACGGTATTCGGGCAGGATTGCGACTGTCAAAACAGCGATTGTCATAACAGCGACTTCACATGAGCGACGTAATCAGAATGGCGACTGTCATAACAGTTATTATCTAAATGGCGACCGCATTATAATAGCGACTGTCATAACAGCGACTGTTATAAAAGAGACTTTTATAATAGAGACTGCTATAATAGCGACTGTTATAATAGCGACTGTTATAATAGAGAGTGTTATAATAGAGACTGGTATAATAGAGACTGCTATAATAGAGAGTGTTATAATAGAGACTGTTATAGTACAGCCTTTTCTGTCAACTTCAGAGTGAGATACACTCACTACTCACTGGTAGGAGATAGTGAAGGACTTAAAGACTGTAGATTTTTCCCCTTCGATGTTGTGATATAAAAGATGTCGAGCCATTATGATAAAGACAAGTAATGGTCAAATAGACGACTTAAGACTAGGTGGGTAGAAAACAATAGACTTGTAAAACATCAAACACTCTAGAAATAGAGACCGCGGGTGACGTCGTGACAGTCGCTGTTTTAATACTGACGCTATCATGAGGTCGCTGTTTTAACAATCGCTGTTTTAATACAGTCGCTATCATGAGGTCGCTGTTATGACAGTCGCTGTTTTAGCAGTCGCTAATATGAACCCGAGCCAACTGCAACACCGTCCCATATTGGGTTAAGGGGAAGGGGAGATATGCTAGCTTTCCATAAGAATGGATATGTGTGCATTGTTTTAAATTAAAATTATTTAATTTTAACTCGTATTTACCAAATTATGAGAATTTTATGCATGTGAATATTTGCTGGGTGGTGTGGTAAATAATATATTCTACATTAACATGTACATAAGTGTTGATGTTTCCCATCAACTTTTGTAAAAAAAAAAAACGAAAATTAAAAAGGGGAGGGTGGGTATAGTATTTTCTTATTCTTTATGGGATGGTTGCTCTTGCACAGCCCCGTAGATTGAACATTCTACAGCAGGGGCCAGACATTCTACAACAGGGGCCAGGCATTCTACAGCAGAGGCCAGACAATAGCAGGGGGGGGGCAGGTAATACATTTTACTAGGTAGAACAAATAAGCAGAGGGGGCCAGACAAAACGCAGAGGGGGCCCGGCCCCCTGGCCCCCCAGCACGTTACGGGCCTGCTCTTGCACATTGATAAGCCCACTTTAATAGTTTTTCTTTCAAATCTTACGATTCATATTTCAAACACATTTTTTTCATTCTTCGAACAGTGCAACATATTTGTGTGTATACATATCGACCTAGTAGCATTATGCTCGCTACAGCATTTATGCAGCAGGATGTAATTAATCTTAATTTTTGGATGGTGTACTAGCAGGAAGTGATATAATTCTACATCTCTATGAAACCCATTGACATTGTGTATATATAACTCGACAAAAATAGCATCCATGGGAAGTACGTTAGCTTTATACAAGTTCTTTTTGTTATGTACAGTAAGACAGGATTAAAAACAAGCAACGTGCAAGTGATCATCTAATGTTACATTGATTAGTTTATTAAAATTAGCGTTTGATTAGAACTCCCACATTATATTATTTTAATACTGTAAAAATAATTAGCTTAGAGAGAAATCAATTAATAACATTGATATGAATAAATTGTTTGAAATTTGCCCTTTGAGAATTACATCCGCATTTTTTTTTAAAACTCTGTGTTAAGTGGTCAAATGTATGATCATCAAGTGAGTTGGCGTACACAAATAATACTTACATAAAATGGAATTCATTACATTTGATGGTCTAAATAATTCGAACATGTATATATACTTTGGATTATAATACACGTTGTTTTAAACTGAATTTAAATCATGTAAGTATATAATTGCGTAATACATTTTGTGTTAATGTGTTTCTAAAACATACAAGCGTTATATATTATAACTTTATGTCACATCAAAGCTGCCGCCAATAAATCTACAGCATTTTATAAATGTCTGTCAACTTGAGCCCCTCCGATTACACTTAACCACCCATGGGCTAACTGCGGCCCGTGTGTCAAATCCGGCCGGAAGACTTTTCATTCCAGGCCCGCGGCCTGGCACTGGTATCTTCAATATAGATCAGTTCATGTCAACAACGCCCCTTCCATCTATTCTTGAAACGGCCCGCGGTTAAATTTTACGAGCCCAATGTTGCCCGCTACTTAAAATGTTAGCGCGCTCCTGAACTAAACCATTTATTGTACTCGAAATGGTCCCAAAATGTTTTTTTTTTTTTTGGGGTTGCACCTAACTTGCCCTTTCTAAAAGTACAAATCCATATTTACTATAAATAGAATACAAAACTCGGGTAGCTAAGATATATACAGTCGATTCCGCTTAATTGGGACACATCGGGACCAAGGCTTTTTGTTCCAATTAAGCGGCAGTCCCAATTAAACATACACATTTACCATTGGCTTCTTGGTTTGGTTTCTTTGAGATTTGTCCCAAAAAAGCGGCTGTCCCAACTAAGCGGTGTCCCAATTAAGCGGAATCCACTGTATTTGTATTCCCCACTTTAAAAAATCAAACAAACCATTATCCTGTTGTGTAAGCGGTACCATCGCTGTGTGCTCAAATTTACTCAGTGAAATTAGAAATGAAGAATTTGTACTGGGCGTATACATAAATTATATTTATTAAAATAAATGCCCTATTACCCCAATTTGGAAATCTTGAATATAATTGTTTCCTAAAACTAACCTGATGGCTAATCATAACATGATTCTAATTGTTGTTTTTAGTTTTCACCATAATGTACACATTTATATTTCAATACTGAGTTAAACCCTATATATCTATGGTTAAACCTGCATGTGTTATTTAGACCAACATATTTATATCTCTCATTTGTATTTATACTTTACAAAAATTCTTGAATTTTTAAATAGATATTTTAAGATGGACTATTTTCAAAAAAAAATATGAATGTTTTTCTCTCATTGTTTAGTTCCAGCTCACATTGTAATACAACACAGTTGAGAAGATACAATTACACAATATGAAGAGATTTTTGTACTTTTTATTTCTTTACAATATCTTGAAACTTGTTGAATGTCAAGGTAATTATTTTACTAGTCATAGATATTGTACATTTAAAACGATTTCTTGAAAAAAAAATATTTTCACTTTCTTTTTTTTTATGACACAATCAAACATAAAAAAATACACATGATGTTCATCACATAATTTAGTAAAAGAAATATTATGTAACTAGAATCGCAATTTCTTGAATATGAATCTAACATTACTTCATACCAGCTTGTAACGAGACAGGTTTTTTCGGCCCGTCATGTCAATTCAAATGTCACTGTAAAGGCGCGTGTGATAACACTGGCAATTGCACCAGTCGATCTCGTGAGTGTGCCACTGGTTGGTTTGGTCTGAGATGTCAATATTGTGAGTATAGAAATAATGGACATTGTTTCTCTAAATGTTTCAGAAATGTTGTCCACATAAAAAGCTCAATAATATACCTTAGTATATTTTCAACATTTTTGTCTATTATGATTAAAATATAAAATTTTGGATGTAAACTAATACTGAAATCAGAGCGTGTCAGAATATTATTGGTAATACATTTCTTCTTGACACATTTGTACAAATATATTACAGACTGTGACAGATAAACAAATTATAGATTGTTAAAGAAAAATAGTGCTAAACAATAATAGCTTTATGCCGTTAACTACAACATATAAATATTTTCTATATATTTATAACAGACGATGTAACTGTCAATGCTAGTGTTAAAGCGGGAACAACAGTTTTAGAAAACACTGACTCCTGCTTCACTGGCGTAATTTCAAATTCTTTGACGTTTAAATGGAACGACCCCGTACCATTTACATGGATGAGAATACGGATATCACCTTCAAGTTGGTACACAAGAGTTTATATTATTAGTATTTACTAATAGTGAAGTAGGCTACATCGTATCAATCAGCCAATAACCATAGATTTAAAGTAAATATGTTTGGAGACAGAAGAAGTTACAGAGAGAGACATACACTTAGTTTCCAAACTACGACTGACATCTTTATCAGCAAAAGTTTGACAAATGAAGATGACATGTTTTGCTTATTTTCAGTCTAGCTTTTAACTGATATACCATATAAGTGAATAATCTATAAATGGACAAGTGTGTAATAAAGAAAGACATGTTAATTATAAGAAGACAAGCAACCGTAAAATAGATTTTTTTTTAAATTCTTTTACAAATATATTATAATTTCTTTTATAAAATAATAACAAATTATTCTGTTCTTTCCCTCTTATAGAATATCGAAGAAACGGATTTTCTACAGAATCTCTGCTCGTGGAATCTCTGAGACATTTCACTTTGAAATTCAAGGACAACAGCTCAAAAACTACTCAATGTAGAAATCAAAAAGTGTTTCAGTTAAACGAAACAGCATTTGATATTTACTGTAATTTCAACTTACCCATGAAACAACTGATAGTCGAGGGAGAGACTGTGAAGTCAATTTGTCAAATCAAAATTAGCGGAGGTTATTGTTGATATTTTTAGTTTATAACTATGTGTAAAGCCCGGCGTTGTCCTTGAAATATTGGTACTATGAGACAGCCCCATCTAAACTTTTAAAGTTTTTTTATTATTTACAACATCTAGCTTTGACATCACACATACATACATTTAAATGTCTCCATATATGCTTCTCCTAAATGGCTTTCTCTCATTTCTTCATTTATATTTTTCAAACCAACATTTCCGCTGGCTCGTCTGACGGCCTCTTTGAAAAAATCTTTTCGTCAGGCTATTTTTGCCTTAGCTCAGGGCCAAAACATGCCTCCTGCGAAGATTGATTTTTATTATAATTGTTTTCTGACGGCCCGCAATTGAATTTTTTTTTAAAGAAGAATGCATACATATTTTTTTAAAATGAAAATTGCATTGATATTTTTATTGCCCAAGTTTTAGTAACATCATTTCTGTAGGCAGAAATTTAGCTTTGAAGCAAAAGACGTATCAAACATCAACTTTTGCTTCCGATAAATTGTTTGGACCACGACTTGCAGTTGACGGCTCTGTGAGGGCTACATGCGCTTATGATGGATGTTCTCATACAAACATCAATGACACAAATCCATGCTGGGCTGTAATTTTTGATAAACAATACGACATTAACAGTTTTAACCTTTACAACAGAGGTAATAATTTTGTTTTATGTTCGTCTTTATGTATACAATTGAATTAAAGATAAAAAAAAAATTAAAAAAAAATAGAAAGGAAAAGTGTTTCAAAACACTGAATATAATTGGGCCCGTTTCTATATTTTATTACACATGATGAAGGTTTTTTGTTTGAATCCGTATTATTGAAAGGTAGTATGATAGTTGGCCACTGGTATAAAGTGAACTATCACGTGCACAATATCTAGGGGTTTTAGTAATAACACAGATACTCAGTACGTGACAACTAGCAATAACTCCAACTCGATATATACAGAGTGGGCCGAAAAAAATTAGAACATTGCGTAGACGGTAATATAATTATATCAAAGTTTGTTTAGCTGTACGCTTAGAAAAAGTTGTTGATAAGCATGGAGGACACGTTGAACAGGATTTCCGATTGGCTAATATACTTTGCAAACAAAATTACATGAAACAATACACTAATTAAATTATATTTTTAAATAATTCGTATGTTATATGATGTTTTCACTTTTTTTTGCCCACCGTATATATATATATATATATATATATATATATATATATATATATATATAAGTTTATCTTATTTTATTAAAGATAGGTAAAATGCTGTAGATAATAAATCACGTGATTTCCTACTAGTGACCATCTTTTAGTTAAATGCCATTATGGTGGTTTAATTTCCATCCAATTTGAATGATAACTCACAATCTAAACGAGAGTATACATTAACTCATAAATGTACACAGGATATCATTTAAAAATCATTAGTACACGAAATGTGGGAATATTGTACTTTTGTTGATCCCCGTTTTGTCTGTCTGTCTGTCTGTCTGTCCGTCATCACCCTAGATCTCAACAACCATAAGTCCTAGACCCATGATGTATATATCATTTTGTAGGTCTTGGCCTGCCAAGAAATGACTTTTTTCCATTTCGCGATCTGACCTCTGAGGGCCGTAAAAGGGGGCTTATAAAGTACCGTTTTTTACTATATAAGCTATATTAATAAAGGAGCGCGCTATATCTCAGCAACCATACGTCCTAGACCCATGATGTATATATCATTTTGTAGGTCTTGGCCTGCCATGTGTACATCAACAGTTCATTTTGCGATAGGACCTCTGAGGGCCGGGCTTCAGGGCTCCTAAGGGGCTTATATATTATATATATGGCCCCATTCTACAATAAACCATTCATTTGGTGCGAAATACTGCAGCACGTAGTTTCACCAAGATTTATTAAGAAACTCATCAAATGAAATAGTAAGCTTGTGTTCTGAGTTTAATTGAAAGTATCAGAGCTATGCAACAATTGACGGAGTTTTCGGACGATTAAATGACTACAATTTCGAATGTTTTCAATTATGAGTCCTATTTCAGTAACCACAAACCACTTGTAGTTAGATTTAAGAGAAAATAATTTTTTTTCAAATATAAAGATACGTCTTTATAATATTTTTTTTACATATATATGCATTACACAATTGAATTTATAAACATTTCCAAAATTTACAAATATATACTGAAAGCTAACAAACGTACTGATACATAACATAAAAATGCGCTAACACGTCCTGTGTCCAGAATGGAACAGGCTTAATTGCTTGTTTTTCTAGTGCTTGAAAATATAGCCATGGATTTTGTTAAGGGTGAAAATAGAAACATTTACATCTCAGTGAAATACACATTTAATCAATATCAACCATCAGCATTCTATTTGCATTTCATTATTCAGTTAGAGTTTTATCTCCTCTGAATTGCAATTTTCGATAATTCATTAACATTTCTAAAATTTAAAAAAAAAAAAAAAAGCTAGGAAAGAGGGACAGACAAAAAAAGTACAATGTAAAGTGAGGATTAGAGAGGAAGGGTGAAGCTATATATAGAGCAATGCAATGTTCAGCCCCGTAGCGTGAAAATTCTACAGCAGGGGCCGGGCTTTCTACAGCAGGGGCCAGGCCAATATCAGCAGTGAGGGGGTAGGAAATAAATGTTACTAAGTAGAGCAAACAAGCAGAGGGGGCAAGACGAAACGCGGGGGGGGGGGGCGGTCCCCATCAACCCCCACCCGAACGCGACGGGCCTGGCAATACCTCTCCTTATTTTTCAATATATTTTCACATTTACGACAAGCCATTTGTATGTATAGGAAAACGACCGACTAGTGCCCCCACTTGAAAAAAGGGGCCCCTTTTATATTTTAAATATTTCAATTTATAATCCAAAGAGTTCCTCGACAAATATATTTGCCTATTGTCCCATTACATGTTTAGCATCTTCCATTGGTCCCAATACATGTTTAGCATCTTCCATTGGTCCCAATACATGTTTAGCATATTCCATTGGTCCCAATACATGTTTAGCATCTTCTTCCATTGGTCCCAAAATATATAAAAACAGCTGTGTGCATTGATCAATACATATGCTATATATAACAGTTGACGACTCTGGTTGGAGATTAAGACATTTCAATCTTCAAGCCCTGGACAGCAGTAATACAACCATATTCAACTACACTGATACGGACAATGAGGATAAGTTGAATTACACAGTTCTGTATTTGACCGGTAGCCTGGTCTCTGGAGTTAAAGTCAGTCAAACAAATATCAACAACAAAACAAACCAAATAAGCGTCGAAACAGACAAAGTACCGTATGTGTCAATAAATGAATTTGAAGCTTTCGGAGGTATTATACTATTTTTTCTAAGTAACAATATTTGTGTACTTACTATCAAAATTTATAATTTGTATGTTGTTAGTAAAGTTAGGCGATCGAAATTGTGTTGGATAGATAAAACGAAACATATTAATCCTAACTCTCGTTTAACCAAAACACAGATAAAGTGCATATAGATAAAGCTTAATTATATGCATCAAACACAATGTAAACTTTTTTATTGAGCATCAAAGCTCATCTTTGCATTCCTACACTCTTCAATGTATAATAATGTATATGATAGAAATAAATTGGCTTCTCTATAAATTAAAAAAAAATATAAAACGGTTACATTACAATATAAATAGAAAAACGTCTGGAAATAAAATGATGTATTCAAGTTAGGGTTCGTTTACTTATAACGTATTGCCTTAGGGCAGATGTCGGCAAAGTGCGGCCTCGGAGCCGCATGTGGCTCCTTGGCTCCTTAAGTGCGGTTCTGGCATTTATTTTTATTTAGTATACAACTTATTTAGTGTTTTACATATTTAGTGTAATAAAAGCAGATTTGGCTCCCACTTTTTTTTTTAATTGTTGTAATGTTCATATTTGGCTCTTTGGCTGATAAGTTTGCCGACCACTGCCTTAGGGGGAGGGGTGAAAGAAGGGAGGGGGAGTGCTGAAGTGTGACACACAATAATGAGGGGAGTGTCAAAATAAAATGAAAACGTTACGGAATAAGTGAATGGCCTCTTAAACTGATATTGTCTAAAATGGGTGAACAACCTGCGACCTGTTGTGGTCTTAAGCGAGTTAAATAGTGGCCGAGAAAAAGATAAGAATAATATGTATTTATATCTTTATAAATTTATTAATATAAATCAGTCTGGTGTCTGCTCTGACTGGAATAGAAAGTTCAATGCAACCGTCATGTGTGAAAAAGGTTGTAAAACCACTGGACTAAAGTAGAGTTGGGATTTTCCGTATTAATCTATTTGATAATGCACAGTTGTCACTGAGAGATAGTTTGTAATGGTATTCATGGTCGGGGAGAATATCAGTGTGTATCTGGAGTTGTGTTCTCTGTGTGTCTCTGTGTAGCTGAACTGCATACATGAATTCATTAAATAATTACAGATTGCAAGCCAGGCACGTGGGGGTTAAACTGCACCGATCAATGTAAAAGCCCATGTATTGACCAATGTGTTAGAGACGATGGATCATGTAACGTTTTCTGTGTAGGATACTCTGATCCACCTACTTGTACAATAGGTAGGTCTATATATATATATATATATATATATATATATATATATATATTTATTTATTTATCTATCTATTTATCTCCATCTACCTATCTATCTATCTATCTATCTATCTATCTCTCTCTCTCTCTCTCTCTCTCTCTCTCTTTCTCTCTCTCTCACACACACACACACATACAAATTCACATGCTTTGTAATAACTCGGCCCACTCTTCATTGAAAAGCTCAAGGTTTATGTTTTGTTTTTATTAATCGCATCCCTTAGAATATATTCAAGATTTAAAGTATATAAAGATAAAACATACATATTTCACATAATTACTTTGTTGCGATATTGAATTTGTATTTTCAGAATGTGATAAAGGTATATGGGGACTGAACTGTGCCAAACGCTGCAACAGTTCGTGTTATAAGTCATTTTGTAATAAAAAGAATGGGACATGCCTCAATGGATGTTTGGGATTTTCAGACCCACCTCAATGTACAGAACGTAAGTTGTTGTATTTGTTTGTTTTTGACTGGAATATTAAACTGATCACGTGATTTTGACGGTGCCTTAAAACGGAAGTGGGAAAAGTTGAAATGTTTTGGTATCATTTAAAATATTTATTTACTACAACTCGCACGTGATAAACGGCCCAATGCACCAGTTCAATAGGATTAGTTGTTGTTTTTTTTTTTTGTTATTGTTTTCAATGATAGTAATAACCATATCTATTTAACACTTATTAACAAACAAGCATACATGTATGGTCTTTTGAAAACAACGGTATCATTTTGGACATGTTGTATTAGTATGGGCACTTTTAAATAAAAACGCATTATGTTCATCTTTTCATTGATTTTAGTAAAGGCCCCCACTAATCGGTAGTTATGGAAGACCATTATTATCTTAATTAAGCTTTAATATTTGATTAATGAATATATTTAGTCCTAATATAAATTAACTCCATTATTCAATGCCTTAAAAATGTAGCTTTCAGAGTGTTGGTCGTGACCAACTTTAAATGTATAATTAATTGATCGAGAATCTATATGTGCATAATGAAAACTCTCTTTCTCTATATGTAACTAACCATAAAGTCTGTAAATCTGCAAAGTAAAAGGGAAAATGTATAAACACACAAAACGGTTGCGAAATAAATACAGATTTTTAAGCTGGGTCGGGAAACTAAAAGTTTGAGAAGCGCAGACATTTATAAAAATAACTAATTTATCAAATACAGTTTTCTTAACTGATAAATAGGGACTCATTTCAGTGACGTCTCTAACGGCCCGAGGGCCCTTTTGCAAGACGATTAATGCCTAAAAAAATGCTTGATGGTTTCCCAATGTTATATAGGGGACATAACATATGTATGTTGTGTCCCCTACTTAAGTCCCAAGATACTTTGCGTTCTTCTTTGATCCTATTTCGACTATAAAGCTATATTGCGGCATGTACCTTTAACATAGCCCTACATCGAAAAGGTTGGACTCATTCAGTGCTATTTAATAATAAACAAAAAATCCGGAACGCCGTCATGTAATAAAGAAATAACACTGAAAATTGTACAGTAAAGAAAACTCTACGGAAAAAAAGGTGCCAGAGAGCCGCTCAGCTGCGTTCCGCCAGAAAAAAAAAAGAAATTGAGTTAAAACTGATTTTAAATTTATAAAATTATCATAAAAGTGTTTAAGTATGCCACCCCTTTTGTTTTATAATTTGAAAACAAAATTTAGAAGCATTTGATATTGAGATTTAAAAAAAAAACTTTAAATGTTATGACTTGTTAGAATAGTTAACATTTTATTTTAATATTCAATTATTTGTAATTTCAAAAAAAAAATGTGGAAACCTTAATCACGTTCTCTTTCATTTCTAGCTTGCACAATAGGCCATTTTGGAAAAAACTGCACAAAGCGTTGTCATTCAAATTGTTTTAATGAAACTTGTCATCCAGCTAGCGGCCAATGTTTGTCATGTTACCCTGGATACCAGGGAGACAACTGCGATAAAAGTAAGTATATAAAAGTTATTAAACTAATAGACTGAACTTTTTATATTTAGCCAAGTCTGTAAACAAAAAAGATATAATTTGTTCTAGTCAATCTTGCATGTGCAGATTTAACTGCGGGTGCATCAAAAGCCATGTGGGCTACGCCTTTCCTTGATCAATTTCAGTGTTATTTCTTTATGACACGACGGCATTCCGGTACAGCGAATGCTGGTAAAGCACTGGACTGTCGACCTGAAGGTACCTGGTTAGATCTCCGGTGAGGACCAAGTAAATTTTTAGGCCTTGGCTCAAGTTACTGATATATCTCCAGTGGTGCCTCCATTGCCATTGCACTATCGTCTCCAGAGGGGATGAAAGAAGGGCACCATAAAAACCGTCCCGTTTATAGGATCTAAAAGATTTAATCTCATCACTACAAGGACTTCAGACAAAACTTAAGAAGAATACAGCGACTTACTTCATTTACTTTTGAATAGGCCTACACGTATTTGTTTCCCTGTAAAATCTAAAAGGTTCAAAAACTTTCTTTTGAGCCTCTACGATAGTTCGCCTCTGCACACCGTACATTCTTGTAGGGTCTTAAGTGATGATAGTAGCACCCGTAGCAGACTCAACAACTTGTGGAGAGGGGGGGGGGGTCTGAAAAAAATTGACAGTTGCTGACATGGGGAGGGTGAAGATTTTTTGACGTCAGCAATATCAGTTTTTAACTTACGATAAAAAAGTATTATCAGTCGTACATGTAACACATAATTGTCGCACATGCTCTTGAGATGGACGTCATGAGTCACTGCTCTATATTGAAGTAACTCAAGTGTATGGTCTACTACTTCAATATGTGTCAGAGTACGCGAGTCGTAGCTTTGAACTAAATCTGGAGTCTCCAATTTAGTTCCTTTAATTAATTTCTCATTTATGTGTCGGCCTATACTGGGATGCTGGTCAAGATTGTTGTCGATGATTAAGTCAGAAAGTCACTGCAAGCAATGGTATCACTGGTTTTGGGGGAGGGGGGGTGGTGGTGGAAAGAAAGCAGGTGGTACGGTCCGCACCGTGTGACACCAATAAAGGGGTAGGGGGCACCATTATGAATAATTCTAAATTGCATATATATATATATATATATATATATATATATATATGTGTGTGTGTTTGTGTGTGTGCGTGTGTATGTATGTGTCTGTGTGTGTGTGTCAAATTAGATTTCAATTATTGCATTTAGCGGGCGAATTTGAAGTTTTGCTATTTAACGTTATATATGTCAGGGGGATTTTAAATTTATTACTTTTTTTTTCTTTTTTTATAAGTTTGTATACTGGTTTGGGGGGGGGGGTAAAATGGACGTAATTTTATTAGGCGTTCACAGTAAATTTGACAGCTGTATACACGATTGGGGGGGGGGTCTAAAAAGTGCTATAATTTATTGACATAATTCATGAACGATCCCTACAGATGACGCCCTCATTCCCAAACCAAATACTTCTCTAGGTGGTGAACTCTCATCCCTGAATAGAGGTTGTAAAACAACCTCCACCATTTACTGTACATACAGAAAATTTCATGACACGAAACAACACAATTACGTATCAGTCTATGCGCCGTTTGCTATATATTTAAGGGAATGGGGGGTTAGATATCAATATATACATTTGAACATCACATCTATATTTTTAACCATTGATTGCTACATTTGTATAATTAATCATTAACCCAACATGAAACAATTTTAAAATAAAGCATTATCCTAAAGAAATAACATATGTGGAAGGGCTAGTAAATAAAAATTCCTTCATGTTGGACGATGACTGCACATCATAAGGTCATCTAGACCCATTGTTGTTCATTGCAGGTGTATATACATAATTTTAATTTCTGATTGTCTACTGCACCATGTTTACATAGGTTATTGGTTGTTAATGTGATGTCAGCAATGCCGAACCTGAAAAATGCCTCAAGTATGCAATGCAAAAGAAAATGTCTCGTTTAAAAGCTGCAATTATTTTCAAACGTTAATTTCACATATGTTGTAAAACATGATGAAAAAGATCTCAATGTACAATTTTCTGCATTTCTTAGAACAGTATAATAATATAAAGTTACCATTTTAAAGCCTATACAGACCGTCGGGTTCAGATGAAGTAGAGTTTGTCTGCTTCCATAGCCATGGCTATTTTATTGGAATGTGTGGCTAGCGTCACTATCTGGCCAGATCGTTGAGATGCTGGAAAGTTGATATTGTGACAACTATTATCCAGAGTCCTGATACTGTGGCTGTGAATCTGAGTATTTATTTGCTACAGCATAACTAAGATAAGTCGTTGAGTTTTTGTATAAGTACAAAGAATACACAAAATCAGATAGTCCTTAACAGGGCTGACAACTATGGACGTGTGCGGCTAACTACTATCCTAGTCACTCGAACCCAGCACCAAATTGTTCTTCCTCTGTACTAAGAGCTCAGGAAATAACTGCTCTAGACTATGCTGTCTTATCCCAAGCATTAAAAAGTCTATGAAGTACTCTCACTAAACTTCACAAGTTAACTACTAAGACTCCAAGAATTAACTTCCCAAATGAACTCTAAGACTTGACTTTCACAAGAAGCAGGGTTAACTATTATTCATGCTCATCCTTCCCTTGCTCAAATCACCAATCCATCCATCTCCGATTTGAAAATAAATAGTACATTTGAAAATAAATAATTGATTTGAAAATAAATAATCGTCTCCTGTGATCATACATAAGGCCAATCATGCAAATGTAGTTCAAACCGACACAAGTCTGTCAATCGTGTGTATATATATTAAAATATATAGGGAGATAGGGAGGGGGGGCTAGAGAGAGAGATAAAAACAAGACAATGGTTGCATCCTTGTCAGTTACCTGACCATGTATCGAAATGGGGTTCCAAGGCTGGGGATAGTGGTGGTGGATGGGAATGAGATAGAAATGGATAAATTTTGTCTCCACTCAACTCGTAACAGCTAGTATAATGCCCCACGGCTTTACTTACCCCAACAAATCCAGATATTTTTCTTTGTATTTTTATTTGGTAAATAAACCTACTTGTTTTTCTTAGTAACTTTTATTTTACTTTATTTAACCCTTTTGTAATTTTACCCTAATCTCTTATTTTGACTTGAAATGTGCAGGAGTTGGCATGACAGGAACATTTATTGCACTTCGCAATGTCATGATGCAGGCTGAAAAGGAGAAAAAAGTTGATTTTTATAATACAGTTCTAAAACTGAGGCAAGATAGGATGATGATGGTTCAAACAGCTGTGAGTTTTATTCCAAAACAAATACATGAACTATTTGGCCCATTATTCATATTGAAATTACTTATAAAATTAAATTAAACAGTTATTAGAACTTTTTTTTTCTTCCCATTTCCCCAGGAACAATATGAGTTTTTACATAAAGCAGCTTTAGCAGCTATTGTCTGTTTTGGAACTACAATATCTGGAAATGAATTTGAAGAGAGACTTAAAATTCTAGAAAAAAAGACAAGTAAGTAAAATGTATATCCATTAAGGTAATTCTTTAAAACCAGTTTACTGAAATTAAAGGTAATGTTTATCTTCTATGCATCTATTATTTGATTTAATTTCCAGGATGTCTGCAATGTTTGTAAAGTTAATGAAAACAGTTTGAAAGGACTGGAGACCACAGAGAAGTCAGAGAATATTTATCAAAATTCTTCCACAACTCTAGTGAAAGACAGGTTTCCTGATATCATTCCCAGTAAGACTTTTAAAAATGGAAGATTACCATTGGTCATGCATTGTTTGATTTTGCCAAAACATGTTTTATTTTTTCCCTGTTATATTTTTTACTGGTATAATTTTTTGTTCATTTTTCTAGGTGATCCATATAGACCGCACTTGGTCTGCTCCAGTACTGGTGATGGAGGCTATATCAATGCTATAGTTCTTTCGGTAAGGTGCTGCTCATATTTATAAACACAACTGTTTAAAGTCTTGTAGCTGATGCTAAGAGATCAATTGGTATAATTTCCATTATTTGTTTTGTATCTTATCTTTATTTTTTTTTTAAGTATTTTTTTATTGTTGTCTCTGTATGCAGGGTTTTAGACAAAAGAACCAACAAATTATCACACAGCTTCCGATGCCTCACACTCTCACAGATTTCTGGAGTCTGGTTACACAGTACAATGTTTCCACAATGGTTGCTTTTGAAGTGGATGGCATGAAAAGCGACAAAGTAGTTTTAATTTTCTTTGACTAGATCTAAATAATATGTGGTTTTATTTACTACAACTTGAACAGAATTAATACTTATAAACCTTTAGTGAGGCTTTATCTTGTATATTTTGGTAGGCAATAAATGTAAAGGAATACATGTATTATTATTTAAACATTTCTTGACAGACATTTGACAGTTATCTCCCACTGTCCACTGACTGTATAATGACTAGTTCACCCTTTCAAATAAAGTCTGGACACAGAACTGATGAGAAGCTGTGGCATGAACAACAATTAACTGTCAGCATAGAGAAAAATTCGCCCCTATGTGTTAAGCCCAAGGTATTTTTTTTTCAATTTCTTAAGTCAGCATAATAAAATCTTAGTTATCATTATAACCACATAAGTGTAATTCAAAAGTAGACAATTAAATTTCTATTGAAATATAAAGGTTTTATCATGATTTTGTTTTTCTACATTTGTAAGTTGATATTGCAATGCTATATTTTTTTTCTTGTAGGATCCAGAACATCATAAACTGACCCACATACAGTGTAAATTCACTGAACTTGATTGTAAAAAAATGTTAAGCTTCATAACAGAAATTAGGAAAAAATTGTCAGCAGACGGAAGGATATTATACATGTGCAGGTTAGTTGGTTATGAAAGCATTGTGTGGTTAATTTATTTTGAGCTTTCACTGCTGAGACATAGTAGCAGCTTTAATAAAAATGATAATTTTCATGTTAGCTAATAATATATAATATATTTTTTCCCTTGCATTTTTTCATTTTAAGCAGGTGGAAATTTAAAAAAAAAATAAATTACTTGGTTATATTTTTTTTTTACTTCTGTTATTAACTTTGTCATGATTTTTACAATGTAAAGTTTCAGTTGACATAGATCAGACTAACGTTTTACTCATGTTACCAAAAGAACAGTGTGTAAGTGCCTGCGATTTTTCTAAAGGTTAAAACAAATTATTATAGAGATGAAATTTAGTTTGGGCTTTCATTTAATGATTGGCGATAGATTCACACTGTTTATAGTTTCCTATACAATCTAGATACTTCCTTAGACTTCTGATTCATATATGATTCCCAGTCTAATTCCACTGGTTTTAGTGAGTTTAAAAAGTTATTTAGCCAAATCCTGAATTCTGTTTTTTGTTTTTTCTAATTGATTAATTTATTAAATAGTCGATCTAACATCTCTACATCTTAAAACTAATTTAATAAGAAACAATATAAGGATTGTAATTAGGTAAGAAATTCTAATTGTGTCCAGTGCTTAAAAGATAGCTCCATACTTTCAGCTATATTGTTGTAAAAATCTAAGTATGCCTTATATTCTATTCCTAATAGAAATGGTGCTCTATACAGTGGATTAGCTTGTGTTTTATCTATGCTGCTTGACAGGATGGATAATGATTCTTGTATCAACATTCCTCTTGTAGTAGGCACTATTAAATCTATCAGGCCTCAAGTTATTCCAACAGTGGTAAGTTAGATTTTATTCTAGTTGAAATAGTTCAATGGATGTTTATGGCCAAATATTGACTGCAGTTGATTTTTTTGACACTCAAATTTTTATCTCTGTGTTGTTGTTTTTTTAATGTTGTTTAACTAAACTTTGTTATAAGTAAATACAACAAAATGTACTTCTAGTACCTCCTCTAAAGACTATAGCCGGGCTCAGATGAAGAAGGGTTGACCTGTTTCTGTAACCGCTTCTGTTCAATTGTATTTTGGGGTTAATACAATGCCCAGTCTCTTTGCTTTTTCGCAACAAATGTCAGATCCCCAATTTTAAGCTGGGTGAGTTCTGTGACTCACCAGGAAACAAACCAAGCACCATAGCAACAGTCCCAATAGTTGGTTTATAGGATCTGAGAGATTTCCTCTCATTCTTACATGCACTTCACACACACACTGTAATCTGTCCTAATACGGAAGCATCTAATTGAATCAGCCCATTCTCATTGGTCTGGGATATTCTCCTTGCACTAAATTAGAATTAAACTAAGCATGAATATTATCTATGGTTTTTATGATGCATTCTCTCTATTGGTGTATTTATCATGTTTGTGCACCATCACTTCCTTGCTGGACTGAAAATCAACAGAACTATTATTATCTCCTATTACCTAGCAATGATAGGGTTCTACTGTCTGAAATGTGACAAACCCCCTCTACCCCTAGGATCGACAGTCTAATACCGCACAACCATCTGCCCAGGCTATGTATTGTCTTGATAATATGATATATTGGTTAGTAAAGATACATTACTAATAGTGTTTCCTTGTAGAATTTATCAGTGTTAGAGCTATAAAGTACTGCCACATTAGTTAAGTAAGTTCTTAGATTATAATTCTTTTTCCATGGTACAAGTTTAAGATTAATTCACATATTGTGTACAACATTTATGTTTCCCTTTCTTTCTCTATAGTATATATTCCTTTATAGAGCTTATAAATATCATTACCTTGAATGTTTGGAGATATATGTAGCTAGAACTATAAATACCTTGCTTTACCTTCTTCAGCCAATTTCATGCACTTATTTCTAAGCTGGGTTCACATAGTTCTATTGATTGGAAAAAATAATTGGAGTTATCAAGATTCAAACTTGCGACCTTGAAGTCAAACTCGCTATTTTTCTTGGTTTGTCGGCTCAGCATATTTGCACTATTGGGTCCTTAAAGCATTCAAATTAAATTTCACTCAAAATTGGTGGTAAGGGAAGCTAGATGGCCTTCGTTGCATAGTTTATCATTGGTTCCAGATTCCCTGCCTTATCCTCTGGCTACAGGATGGCGAAAAAATATTGTTGGCATCATTTTATGTCATTACAAATAAATGTTGTTTTGTTTGATTTTCCAGGAGCAGTACAGACTGTTATACAAAATATTGCAGCTGTATATCCAGAAGCCTAATGATTACAGCAGAAAGAAAGTTCAGCCCAATGATGGGGCTTTAAGCTCTGTGAGATCTAATGTGGGTGGAACAGACATTTATGCCAATTTCTGAATCAAGAGATTTTAAGGATTACATTCTTCAAGTCTTTGAGATACTTCATCAATGTTTTTTTTTTTATTAGAATGTTTTAAATTATGTATTAAATTAAACATTTTGGCTCAGTTACCTTCAAGCAATATTGAAGCTTCATCAATATTGCTTGAAAAATCTGGCTAAGTTTCTAAATAATGCAGCAATTTATATTTAGTTGTAGCAATTAAAGTTAAAAGAAAGACGAAGTCTACATTTTTTATTCCTTACAAAAGTTTTCGTAAATATATCACCATTCAATTCATCGTCAAATATATATGCATAAGGTACAAATCCAGATTTTTTTAAATTTTAAGAATAATTTTCTTTCTTTTTATAGCTATGGCTGATTTTGACTTGATGTTCATATAAATAGAAATTGTTCACATAAACATTTAAGTGTAAAGAAATATGTTCATTTATTATTTTTTTTCTGGATTTATATTTTTGTTTTATTTATTGGTGCATGAATTAAAAAAAAGTGAACTCTGAACTCTATTTCTCTTTTCTTTTTTTATTACCATTTATTTATTCTTATTTTCTTGTAACAAAAAATTGTTTGTAAGTTTTGTTTAATTTTGTTAAAATTTTATTGGAAAGTAAGAAATCAGTTGTAGTAGTAGTGGTTTTAATTTTGTTTCCATTTTATTGGAAAGTAAGAAATCAGTTGTAGTAGTAGTGGTTTTAATTTTGTTTCCATTTTATTGGAAAGTAAGAAATCAGTTGTAGTAGTAGTGGTTTTAATTTTGTTTCCATTTTATTGGAAAGTAAGAAATCAGTTGTAGTAGTAGTGGTTTTAATTTTGTTTCCATTTTATTGGAAAGTAAGAAATCAGTTGTAGTAGTAGTGGTTTAATTTTGTTTCCATTTTATTGGAAAGTAAGAAATCAGTTGTAGTAGTAGTGGTTTTAATTTTGTTTCCATTTTATTGGAAAGTAAGAAATCAGTTGTAGTAGTAGTGGTTTTAATTTTGTTTCCATTTTATTGGAAAGTAAGAAATCAGTTGTAGTAGTAGTGGTTTTAATTTTGTTTCCATTTTATTGGAAAGTAAGAAATCAGTTGTAGTAGTAGTAGATATTGAGTGTGAAAACCTGATTCTGTTTACCCGCCCCCGCTTCACATTGCCGAAGAAGAAAAAAACATTTACTGATGACAGGTTTTTTTTTAATTTAGATTAGTTCATCATTAATCTTAGGGGGACAATAGAATTCTATAAATGATGGATGGATGTGAAATTGTCTTAATTCTATAAATGATTGATAGACTTGTGGTCACCATTAGTGAAACAGGTAAGGCAGTTTTAAGATTATATTTTAATATCCAAAATAACGGCACACTTACCGCAAAGAACCCCAACATGTACACACATATGAGAAATAAATTAATGGTAGATTTATATTGTTTATATATATATATATATATATATGTATATATAGATATAGATATATATATAAATATATAGATATATATAGAATATTAAAATATATTAAAATATTTCTTCAACTTAAATACATCCTTTCATAACAGCGGTGGGCAAACATCTCGACCGCAGGCCACATTTTGTGTGTTAATTTTAAAAGAAGTTTATTTTTTTAATGAACAAATATGTATTAAATATAAAAGTCAATAATGGGAACAAGTGTAGAGGAGCAGAGCGCGGGCCGCATCGGACAGCCTGACGGGTTGTAGTTGGCCCACGCCTGTTATATGAGAATATAATTGAAGTAATAATTTAAGGTTTTGAACCCACCCACCTCGCCCTATTGCCGTGCCTTTCCTCTCAACTCCACCACACCAAGCAAGGTCAGATAAATAATGTATTACTTAATATGTTATAATTGGAATTCACTGATTGAATACCTAAATATAAGTTTGATCTGTAACGTAGGGTAGATGGTCGTGCATTACTATTTTACAGTCGATTTTAGGGTTATGGCTATTATTGCGCGTTCGTCTATGGTAAAGGTGAAACAGGTTCTGTGTTATTCCGTCCGATAGTGGTTTATTGTCTGTAAAAGATAAATACAGCCATCACGGACTTCACCTGACATAGCCTTCATGACGGCGGTATGGACATCGGGCAAACCAGTCTGCTATGGTCTTCACGATTAACAAAGTAAAGTTAATAAGCGACAATCGTTCCCCCCCCCCCACCACCACACCCAACAGGCAGGACTTTTATTTTGTCAATCTGAGCATTTAACCTCGGGCTAAACTGATTCATAGATGCTCCGATTTATCACTGATTGTAAGGTGCCCAATACTCGCAAGCTGCCGCCTTAACAAAGTACTGACCATGGGGCCCCCTTATTACCTTTTTCTTGGGCCCCAACTTGTACCTCAGCATAGTGCTCTAAAGTAACTTTCGTTTATGAACCTCCAAAATGTACGAACTGCTCAATTGAAAAGTAAATTTCTTAAGGGCTCATACCTTACGAAAAGGTCACCAGATTTTTCAGGTGGTAACCTACTTAATACAATTGGTAGTAGGCCCTATTATAAGTAACACCCCCCTTTTCAACCAAAAAGCAACTGTTTATAAAAAAAATGACTGAAAGAATGACATTTGCAATGCGAAATGGGACACTAAAACGCTGCATAGGGGCTTTAATGTGTTACACTATACGATCGATCTATCTGATTATGTATCTATCAATATACCAACCTATCTATTTTATCTACCAACTTACTATCTACTAGCCTATCCATCTATATACCTATCAATCTATCTATATCTATCTATTCACCTACCAACCTATATATCGATTTATTTACCAACCTATCTATCTATTCACCAACATATATATCTCTTTATTTACCAAACTATCCATCTATCTACCTACATATACATGCATATTTATTTATTTACCAACCTATCCATCTATATAACTATCAATCTATCTATCTATGCATCTATCTATCTATCCACCAACGTATCTATCTATTTATTTACCAACATATCTATCTATCCACCAACCTATCTATCTATTTATTTACCAAACTATACATCTATATATCTATTTATTTACCAATCTATCTATTTATCTATCTATCTATCTATCCACCAACCTATTTATCTATCCACCAACCTATATATTTCTCTATGTACGTATCTATCTATCCGTCCGTAGGTCTACAACCTAACTACCTATATATCTGTGTATCTTTTATTTAAACTCTGTGTTTGGTCTTTTCTTTATGTAATAGTCTTATATGTGATGCCGTTATATCTAAGTTCTTTCCATTATTTGCATTGCCAGCTCACTACTATTTCGATTCCTGAGGCTATATAGCTCGGAACATTCTGAGTAACGAGTATTAATATTAAATACTCGTATTTCATCAGCTTCTGAAAATACCTGCCAGGAGTTCTTATCAAATAAGGTGGTTAGAGGGGTGGTGACGAATTTTTTTTAATTTCGTATAGGGTCCAATATTCGTTACAGTGTTTCTTCCTTGAACTTACAAATTGTAGAGTACGAAGGATTGGTGCAGATATTCATAAATCAATTTTTATTAATCTTGAGTTTGCGCACCGCACTTTTCAAAATACTAT